>WEDG01002918.1:0-32751 GCA_017591395.1 Schistocephalus solidus | reverse complement strand
TTGTTGTGCTGGTTCGGTTACGTATTACACAACATTTCAACACACAAACCCTAGTATTTAGTTCAGAACCTTACTTACCTCCACCTCTTTCTGAGTATGGCTGAGAAGATTCTTACCTACAACATTTCTACACACAAACCCAAGGATTAACTTCAGAACCTTACTCACCTGCACCTTTTCTGACCGTGGCTGAGAAGCTTCTTCCCTACAACATTTCTACACACAAACCTAAGTATTAACTTCAGAAACCTTACTTACCTCCACCTATTCTGACCATGGCTGAGAAGCTTCTTCCCTACAACATTTCTTCACACAAACCCAAGTATTAACTTCAGAACCTTACTTCCCTCAACCTATTCTGACCGTGGCTGATAAGCTTCTTCCCTAAAACATTTCTACACACAAACCCAAGTATTAACATCAGAACCCTTACTTACCTCCACCTATTTTCTGACCGTGGCTGAGAAGCTTCTTCCCTACAACATTTCTACACACAAACCCAAGTATTAACTTCAGAACCTTTACTTACCTCCACCTATTCTGACCGTGGCTGAGTAGCTTCTTCCCTAAAAACATTTCTACACACAAACCCAAGTATTAGCCTCAGAACCTTACTTACCTCCACCTATTCTGACCGTGGCTGAGAAGCTTCTTCCTGCAACATTTCTACACACAAACCCAAGTATTAACTTCAGAACCTTACTTACCTCCACCTATTCTGACCGTGGCTGAGAAGCTTCTTCCCTACAACATTTCTACACACAAACCCAAGTATTAACTTCAGAACCTTACTTGACCTCCACCTATTCTGACCGTGGCTGAGAAGCTTCTTCCCTACAACATTTCTACACACAAACCCAAGTATTAACTTCAGAACCTGACTTACCTCCACCTATTCTGACCGTGGCTGAGAAGCTTCTTCCCTACAACATTTCTACACACAAACCCAAGTATTAACTTCAGAACCTTACTTACTCCACCTTTTCTGACTATGGTTGAGAAGCTTCTTCCCTACAACATTTCTACACACAAACCCAAGTATTAACTTCAGAACCTTACTTTACCTCCACCTATTCTGACCGTGGCTGAGAAGCTTCTTCCCTACAACATTTCTACACACAAACCCAAGTATTAAACTTCAGAACCTTACTTACCTCCACCTATTCTGACCAGTGGCTGAGAAGCTTCTTCCCTACAACATTTCTACACACAAACCCAAGTATTAACTTCAGAACCTTACTTACCTCCACCTATTCTGACCGTGGCTGAGAAGCTTCTTCCCTACAACATTTCTACACACAAACCCAAGTATTAACTTCAGAACCTTACTTACCTCCACCTATTCTGACCGTGGCTGAGAAGCTTCTTCCCTACAACATTTCTACACACAAACCCAAGTATTAACTTAAGAACCTTACTTACCCTCCACCTATTCTGACCGTGGCTAAGAAGCTTCTTCCCTACAACATTTCTACATACAAACCCAAGTATTAACTTCAGAACCTTACTTACCTCCACCTATTCTGACCGTGGCTGAGAAGCTTCTTCCCTACAACATTTCTACACACAAACCCAAGTATTAACTTCAGAACCTTACTTACCTCCACCTATTCTGACCGTGGCTGAGAAGCTTCTTCCCTACAACATTTCTACACACAAACCCAAGTATTAACTTCAGAACCTTACTTACCTCCACCTATTCTGACCGTGGCTGAGAAGCTTCTTCCCTACAACATTTCTACACACAAACCCAAGTATTAACTTCAGAACCTTACTTACCTCCACCTATTCTGACCGTGGCTGAGAAGCTTCTTCCCTACAACATTTCTACACACAAACCCAAGTATTAACTTCAGAACCTTACTTACCTCCACCTATTCTGACCGTGGCTGAGAAGCTTCTTCCCTACAACATTTCTACACACAAACCCAAGTATTAACTTCAGAACCTTACTTACCTCAACCTATTCTGACCGTGGCTGAGAAGCTTCTTCCCTACAACATTTCTACACACAAACCCAAGTATTAACTTCAGAACCTTACTAACCTCCACCTATTCTGACCGTGGCTGAGAAGCTTCTTCCCTACAACATTTCTACACACAAACCCAAGTATTAACTTCAGAACCTTACTTAACTCCACCTATTCTGACTATGGCTGAGAAGCTTCTTCCCTACAACATTTCTACACACAAACCCAAGTATTAACCCTTTAGACCTTACTTACCTCCACCTATTCTGACCGTGGCTGAGAAGCTTCTTCCCTACAACATTTCTACACACAAACCCAAGTATTAACTTCAGAACCTTACTAACCTCCACCTATTCTGACCGTGGCTGAGAAGCTTCTTCCCTACAACATTTCTACACACAAAACCCAAGTATTAACTTCAGAACCTTACTTACCTCCACCTATTCTGACCGTGGCTGAGAAGCTTCTTCCCTACAACATTTCTACACACAAACCCAAGTATTAAACTTCAGAACCTTACTTACCTCCACCTATTCTGACCGTGGCTGAGAAGCTTCTTCCCTACAACATTTCTACACACAAAACCCAAGTATTAACTTCAGAACCTTACTTACCTCCACCTATTCTGACCGTGGCTGAGAAGCTTCTTCCCTACAACATTTCTACACACAAACCCAAGTATTAACTTCAGAACCTTACTTACCTCCACCTATTCTGACCGTGGCTGAGAAGCTTCTTCCCTACAACATTTCTACACACAAACCCAAGTATTAACTTCAGAACCTTACTTACCTCCACCTATTCTGACCGTGGCTGAGAAGCTTCTTCCCTACAACATTTCTACACACAAACCCAAGTATTAACTTCAGAACCTTACTTACCTCCACCTATTCTGACCGTGGCTGAGAAGCTTCTTCCCTACAACATTTCTACACACAAACCCAAGTATTAACTTCAGAACCTGACTTACCTCCACCTATTCTGACCGTGGCTGAGAAGCTTCTTCCCTACAACATTTCTACACACAAACCCAAGTATTAACTTCAGAACCTTACTTTACCTCCACCTATTCTGACCGTGGCTGAGAAGCTTCTTCCCTACAACATTTCTACACACAAACCCAAGTATTAACTTCAGAACCTTACTTACCTCCACCTATTCTGACCGTGGCTGAGAAGCTTCTTCCCTACAACATTTCTACACACAAACCCAAGTATTAACTTCAGAACCTTACTTCCCTCAACCTATTCTGACCGTGGCTGATAAGCTTCTTCCCTAAAACATTTCTACACACAAACCCAAGTATTAACATCAGACCCTTACTTACCTCCACCTATTCTGACCGTGGCTGAGAAGCTTCTTCCCTACAACATTTCTACACACAAACCCAAGTTTTAACTTCAGAACCTTACCAACCTCCACCTATTCTGACTGTGGCTGAGAAGCTTCTTCCTACAACATTTCTACACACAAACCCAAGTATAAACTTGTGAACCTGACTTAACTCCACCTATTATGACCGTGGCTGAGAAGCTTCTTTCCCTACAACATTTCTACACACAAACCCAAGTATTAACTTCAGAACCTCACTTACCTCCACCTATTCTGACCGTGGCTGAGAAGCTTCTTCCCTACAACATTTCTACACACAAACCCAAGTATTAACTTCAGAACCTGACTAACCTCCACCTATTTCTGACCGTGGCTGAGAAGCTTCTTCCCAACAACATTTCTACACACAAACCCAAGTATTAACTTCAGAACCTTACTTACCTCCACCTCTTCTGACCGTGGCTGAGAAGCTTCTTCCCTACAACATTTCTACACACAAACCCAAGTATTTAACTTCAGAACCTTACTTACCCTCCACCTATTCTGACCGTGGCTGAGAAGCTTCTTCCCTAAAACATTTCTACACACAAACCCAAGTATTAACTTCAGAACCTGACTTACCTCCACCTATTCTGACCGTGGCTGAGAAGCTTCTTCCCTACAACATTTCTACACACAAACCCAAAGTATTAACTTCAGAACCTTACTTACCTCCACCTATTCTGACCGTGGCTGAGAAGCTTCTTCCTACAACATTTCTACACACAAACCCAAGTATTAACTTCAGAACCTTACTTACCTCCACCTATTCTGACCGTGGCTGAGAAGCTTCTTCCCTACAACATTTCTACACACAAACCCAAGTATTAACTCAGAACCTTACTTACCTCCACCTATTCTGACCGTGGCTGAGAAGCTTCTTCCTACAACATTTCTACACACAAACCCAAGTATTAACTTCAGAACCTTACTAACCTCCACCTATTCTGACCATGGCTGAGAAGCTTCTTCCCTACAACATTTCTACACACAAACCCAAGTATTAACTTCAGAACCTGACTTACCTCCACCTATTCTGACCGTGGCTGAGAAGCTTCTTCCCTACAACATTTCTACACACAAACCCAAGTATTAACTTCAGAACCTTACTAACCTCCACCTATTCTGACCGTGGCTGAGAAGCTTCTTCCCTACAACATTTCTACACACAAACCCAAGTATTAACTTCAGAACCTTACTAACCTCCACCTATTCTGACCGTGGCTGAGAAGCTTCTTCCCTACAACATTTCTACACACAAAACCCAAGTATTAACTTCAGAACCTTACTTACCTCCACCTATTCTGACCGTGGCTGAGAAGCTTCTTCCCTACAACATTTCTACACACAAACCCAAGTATTAACTTCAGAACCTTACTTACCTCCACCTATTCTGACCGTGGCTGAGAAGCTTCTTCCCTACAACATTTCTACACACAAACCCAAGTATTAACTTCAGAACCTTACTTACCTCCACCTATTCTGACCGTGGCTGAGAAGCTTCTTCCCTACAACATTTCTACACACAAACCCAAGTATTAACTTCAGAACCTTACTTACCTCCACCTATTCTGACCGTGGCTGAGAAGCTTCTTCCCTACAACATTTCTACACACAAACCCAAGTATTAACTTCAGAACCTTACTTACCTCCACCTATTCTGACCGTGGCTGAGAAGCTTCTTCCCTACAACATTTCTACACACAAACCCAAGTATTAACTTCAGAACCTTACTAACCTCCACCTATTCTGACCGTGGCTGAGAAGCTTCTTCCCTACAACATTTCTACACACAAACCAAGTATTAACCTTAGAACCTTACTTAACCTCCACCTATTCTGACCGTGGCTGAGAAGCTTCTTCCCTACAACATTTCTACACACAAACCCAAGTATTAACTTCAGAACCTTACTAACCTCCACCTATTCTGACCGTGGCTGAGAAGCTTCTTCCCTACAACATTTCTACACACAAACCCAAGTATTAACTTCAGAACCTTACTAACCTCCACCTATTCTGACCGTGGCTGAGAAGCTTCTTCCCTACAACATTTCTACACACAAACCCAAGTATTAACTTCAGAACCTTACTAACCTCCACCTATTCTGACCGTGGCTGAGAAGCTTCTTCCCTACAACATTTCTACACACAAACCCAAGTATTAACTTCAGAACCTTACTTACCTCCACCTATTCTGACCGTGGCTGAGAAGCTTCTTCCCTACAACATTTCTACACACAAACCCAAGTATTAACTTCAGAACCTGACTTACCTCCACCTATTCTGACCGTGGCTGAGAAGCTTCTTCCCTACAACATTTCTACACACAAACCCAAGTATTAACTTCAGAACCTTACTTACCTCCACCTATTCTGACCGTGGCTGAGAAGCTTCTTCCCTACAACATTTCTACACACAAACCCAAGTATTAACTTCAGAACCTTACTTACCTCCACCTATTCTGACCGTGGCTGAGAAGCTTCTTCCCTACAACATTTCTACACACAAACCCAAGTATTAACTTTAGAACCTGACTTACCTCCACCTATTCTGACCGTGGCTGAGAAGCTTCTTCCCTACAACATTTCTACACACAAAACCCAAGTATTAACTTCAGAACCTGACTTACCTCCACCTATTCTGACCGTGGCTGAGAAGCTTCTTCCCTACAACATTTCTACACACAAACCCAAGTATTAACTTCAGAACCTTACTTACCTCCACCTATTCTGACCGTGGCTGAGAAGCTTCTTCCCTACAACATTTCTACACACAAACCCAAGTATTAACTTCAGAACCTGACTTACCTCCACCTATTCTGACCGTGGCTGAGAAGCTTCTTCCCTACAACATTTCTACACACAAACCCAAGTATTAACTTCAGAACCTTACTTACCTCCACCTATTCTGACCGTGGCTGAGAAGCTTCTTCCCTACAACATTTCTACACACAAACCCAAGTATTAACTTCAGAACCTGACTTACCTCCACCTATTCTGACCGTGGCTGAGAAGCTTCTTCCCTACAACATTTCTACACACAAACCCAAGTATTAACTTCAGAACCTTACTTACCTCCACCTATTCTGACCGTGGCTGAGAAGCTTCTTCCCTACAACATTTCTACACACAAACCCAAGTATTAACTTCAGAACCTTACTTACCTCCACCTATTCTGACCGTGGCTGAGAAGCTTCTTCCTACAACATTTCTACACACAAACCCAAGTATTAGCTTCAGAACCTTACTTACCTCCACCTTTTCTGACTATGGCTGAGAAGCTTCTTCCCTACAACATTTCTACACACAAACCCAAGTATTAAACTTTATGAACCTTACTAACCTCCACCTATTCTGACTATGGCTGAGAAGCTTCTTCCCTACAACATTTCTACACACAAACCCAAGTATTAACTTCAGAACCTTACTTACCTCCACCTATTCTGACCGTGGCTGAGAAGCTTCTTCCCTACAACATTTCTACACACAAACCCAAGTATTAACTTCAGAACCTTACTTACCTCCACCTATTCTGACCGTGGCTGAGAAGCTTCTTCCCTACAACATTTCTACACACAAAACCCAAGTATTAACTTCAGAACCTTACTTACCTCCACCTATTCTGACCGTGGCTGAGAAGCTTCTTCCCTACAACATTTCTACACACAAACCCAAGTATTAACTTCAGAACCTTACTTACCTCCACCTATTCTGACCGTGGCTGAGAAGCTTCTTCCCTACAACATTTCTACACACAAACCCAAGTATTAACTTCAGAACCTTACTAACCTCCACCTATTCTGACCGTGGCTGAGAAGCTTCTTCCCTACAACATTTCTACACACAAACCCAAGTATTAACTTCAGAACCTGACTTACCTCCACCTATTCTGACCGTGGCTGAGAAGCTTCTTCCCTACAACATTTCTACACACAAACCCAAGTATTAACTTCAGAACCTTACTTACCTCCACCTATTCTGACTATGGCTGAGAAGCTTCTTCCCTACAACATTTCTACACACAAAACCCAAGTATTAACTTCAGAACCTTACTAACCTCCACCTATTCTGACCGTGGCTGAGAAGCTTCTTCCCTACAACATTTCTACACACAAACCCAAGTATTAACCTTAAGAACCTGACTTACCTCCACCTATTCTGACCGTGGCTGAGAAGCTTCTTCCCTACAACATTTCTACACACAAACCCAAGTATTAACTTCAGAACCTGACTTACCTCCACCTATTCTGACCATGGCTGAGAAGCTTCTTCCCTACAACATTTCTACACACAAACCCAAGTATTAACTTCAGAACCTGACTTACCTCCACCTATTCTGACTATGGCTGAGAAGCTTCTTCCCTACAACATTTCTACACACAAACCCAAGTATTAACTTCAGAACCTTACTTACCTCCACCTATTCTGACCGTGGCTGAGAAGCTTCTTCCCTACAACATTTCTACACACAAACCCAAGTATTAACTTCAGAACCTTTCTTACCTCCACCTATTCTGACCGTGGCTGAGAAGCTTCTTCCCTACAACATTTCTACACACAAACCCAAGTATTAACTTCAGAACCTTACTTACCTCCACCTATTCTGACCGTGGCTGAGAAGCTTCTTCCCTACAACATTTCTACACACAAACCCAAGTATTAACTTTAGAACCTTACTAACCTCCACCTATTCTGACCGTGGCTGAGAAGCTTCTTCCCTACAACATTTCTACACACAAACCCAAGTATTAACTTCAGAACCTTACTTACCTCCACCTATTCTGACCGTGGCTGAGAAGCTTCTTCCCTACAACATTTCTACACACAAACCCAAGTATTAACTTCAGAACCTTACTAACCTCCACCTATTCTGACCGTGGCTGAGAAGCTTCTTCCCTACAACATTTCTACACACAAACCCAAGTATTAACTTCAGAACCTTACTAACCTCCACCTATTCTGACCGTGGCTGAGAAGCTTCTTCCCTACAACATTTCTACACACAAACCCAAGTATTAACTTCAGAACCTACTTACCTCCACCTATTCTGACCGTGGCTGAGAAGCTTCTTCCCTACAACATTTCTACACACAAACCCAAGTATTAACTTCAGAACCTTACTTACCTCCACCTATTCTGACCGTGGCTGAGAAGCTTCTTCCCTACAACATTTCTACACACAAACCCAAGTATTAACCTTCAGAACCTGACTTACCTCCACCTATTCTGACCGTGGCTGAGAAGCTTCTTCCCTACAACATTTCTACACACAAACCCAAGTATTAACTTCAGAACCTTACTTACCTCCACCTATTCTGACCGTGGCTGAGAAGCTTCTTCCCTACAACATTTCTACACACAAACCCAAGTATTAAACTTCAGAACCTGACTTACCTCCACCTATTCTGACCGTGGCTGAGAAGCTTCTTCCCTACAACATTTCTACACACAAACCCAAGTATTAACTTCAGAACCTGACTTACCTCCACCTATTCTGACCGTGGCTGAGAAGCTTCTTCCCTACAACATTTCTACACACAAACCCAAGTATTAACTTCAGAACCTGACTTACCTCCACCTATTCTGACCGTGGCTGAGAAGCTTCTTCCCTACAACATTTCTACACACAAACCCAAGTATTAACTTCAGAACCTTACTTACCTCCACCTATTCTGACCGTGGCTGAGAAGCTTCTTCCCTACAACATTTCTACACACAAACCCAAGTATTAACTTCAGAACCTTACTTACCTCCACCTATTCTGACTATGGCTGAGAAGCTTCTTCCCTACAACATTTCTACACACAAACCCAAGTATTAACTTCAGAACCTTACTTACCTCCACCTATTCTGACCGTGGCTGAGAAGCTTCTTCCCTACAACATTTCTACACACAAACCCAAGTATTAACTTCAGAACCTTACTTACCTCCACCTATTCTGACCGTGGCTGAGAAGCTTCTTCCCTACAACATTTCTACACACAAACCCAAGTATTAACTTCAGAACCTTACTAACCTCCACCTATTCTGACCGTGGCTGAGAAGCTTCTTCCCTACAACATTTCTACACACAAAACCCAAGTATTAACTTCAGAACCTTACTAACCTCCACCTATTCTGACCGTGGCTGAGAAGCTTCTTCCCTACAACATTTCTACACACAAACCCAAGTAGTAACTTCAGAACCTGACTTACCTCCACCTATTCTGACCGTGGCTGAGAAGCTTCTTCCCTACAACATTTCTACACACAAACCCAAGTATTAACTTCAGAACCTTACTTACCTCCACCTATTCTGACTGTGGCTGAGAAGCTTCTTCCCTACAACATTTCTACACACAAACCCAAGTATTAACTTCAGAACCTACTTACCTCCACCTATTCTGACCGTGGCTGAGAAGCTTCTTCCCTACAACATTTCTACACACAAACCCAAGTATTAACTTCAGAACCTTACTAACCTCCACCTATTCTGACTATGGCTGAGAAGCTTCTTCCCTACAACATTTCTACACACAAACCCAAGTATTAACTTCAGAACCTGACTTACCTCCACCTATTCTGACTATGGCTGAGAAGCTTCTTCCCTACAACATTTCTACACACAAACCCAAGTATTAACTTCAGAACCTTACTTACCTCCACCTATTCTGACTATGGCTGAGAAGCTTCTTCCCTACAACATTTCTACACACAAACCCAAGTATTAACTTCAGAACCTTACTTACCTCCACCTATTCTGACCGTGGCTGAGAAGCTTCTTCCCTACAACATTTCTACACACAAACCCAAGTATTAACTTCAGAACCTTACTTACCTCCACCTATTCTGACCGTGGCTGAGAAGCTTCTTCCCTACAACATTTCTACACACAAACCCAAGTATTAACTTCAGAACCTTACTAACCTCCACCTATTCTGACCGTGGCTGAGAAGCTTCTTCCCTACAACATTTCTACACACAAACCCAAGTATTAACTTCAGAACCTTACTTACCTCCACCTATTCTGACCGTGGCTGAGAAGCTTCTTCCCTACAACATTTCTACACACAAACCCAAGTATTAACTTCAGAACCTGACTTACCTCCACCTATTCTGACCGTGGCTGAGAAGCTTCTTCCCTACAACATTTCTACACACAAACCCAAGTATTAACTTCAGAACCTGACTTACCTCCACCTATTCTGACCGTGGCTGAGAAGCTTCTTCCCTACAACATTTCTACACACAAACCCAAGTATTAACTTCAGAACCTTACTTACCTCCACCTATTCTGACCGTGGCTGAGAAGCTTCTTCCCTACAACATTTCTACACACAAACCCAAGTATTAACCTTAGAACCTGACTAACCTCCACCTATTCTGACCGTGGCTGAGAAGCTTCTTCCCTACAACATTTCTACACACAAACCCAAGTAGTAACTTCAGAACCTTACTTACCTCCACCTATTCTGACCGTGGCTGAGAAGCTTCTTCCCTACAACATTTCTACACACAAAACCCAAGTATTTAACTTCAGAACCTGACTTACCTCCACCTATTCTGACCGTGGCTGAGAAGCTTCTTCCCTACAACATTTCTACACACAAACCCAAGTATTAACTTCAGAACCTTACTTACCTCCACCTATTCTGACCGTGGCTGAGAAGCTTCTTCCTACAACATTTCTACACACAAACCCAAGTATTAACTTCAGAACCTTACTTACCTCCACCTATTCTGACCGTGGCTGAGAAGCTTCTTCCCTACAACATTTCTACACACAAACCCAAGTATTAACTTCAGAACCTTACTTACCTCCACCTATTCTGACCATGGCTGAGAAGCTTCTTCCCTACAACATTTCTACACACAAACCCAAGTATTAACTTCAGAACCTTACTTACCTCCACCTATTCTGACCGTGGCTGAGAAGCTTCTTCCCTACAACATTTCTACACACAAACCCAAGTATTAACTTCAGAACCTTACTTACCTCCACCTATTCTGACCGTGGCTGAGAAGCTTCTTCCCTACAACATTTCTACACACAAACCCAAGTATTAACTTCAGAACCTTACTTACCTCCACCTATTCTGACCGTGGCTGAGAAGCTTCTTCCCTACAACATTTCTACACACAAACCCAAGTATTAACTTCAGAACCTGACTTACCTCCACCTATTCTGACCGTGGCTGAGAAGCTTCTTCCCTACAACATTTCTACACACAAACCCAAGTATTAACTTCAGAACCTTACTAACCTCCACCTATTCTGACCGTGGCTGAGAAGCTTCTTCCCTACAACATTTCTACACACAAACCCAAGTATTAACTTCAGAACCTTACTTACCTCCACCTATTCTGACCGTGGCTGAGAAGCTTCTTCCCTACAACATTTCTACACACAAACCCAAGTATTAACTTCAGAACCTTACTTACCTCCACCTATTCTGACCGTGGCTGAGAAGCTTCTTCCCTACAACATTTCTACACACAAACCCAAGTAGTAACTTCAGAACCTGACTAACCTCCACCTATTCTGACCGTGGCTGAGAAGCTTCTTCCCTACAACATTTCTACACACAAACCCAAGTATTAACTTCAGAACCTGACTAACCTCCACCTATTCTGACCGTGGCTGAGAAGCTTCTTCCCTACAACATTTCTACACACAAACCCAAGTATTAACTTCAGAACCTTACTTACCTCCACCTATTCTGACCGTGGCTGAGAAGCTTCTTCCCTACAACATTTCTACACACAAACCCAAGTATTAACTTCAGAACCTTACTTACCTCCACCTATTCTGACCGTGGCTGAGAAGCTTCTTCCCTACAACATTTCTACACACAAACCCAAGTATTAACTTCAGAACCTTACTTACCTCCACCTATTCTGACCGTGGCTGAGAAGCTTCTTCCCTACAACATTTCTACACACAAACCCAAGTATTAACTTCAGAACCTTACTTACCTCCACCTATTCTGACCGTGGCTGAGAAGCTTCTTCCCTACAACATTTCTACACACAAACCCAAGTATTAACCTTCAGAACCTTACTAACCTCCACCTATTCTGACCGTGGCTGAGAAGCTTCTTCCCTACAACATTTCTACACACAAACCCAAGTATTAACTTCAGAACCTTTCTTACCTCCACCTATTCTGACCGTGGCTGAGAAGCTTCTTCCCTACAACATTTCTACACACAAACCCAAGTATTAACTTCAGAACCTTACTAACCTCCACCTATTCTGACCGTGGCTGAGAAGCTTCTTCCCTACAACATTTCTACACACAAAACCCAAGTATTAACTTCAGAACCTTGACTTACCTCCACCTATTCTGACCGTGGCTGAGAAGCTTCTTCCCTACAACATTTCTACACACAAAACCCAAGTAGTAACTTCAGAACCTTACTTACCTCCACCTATTCTGACCGTGGCTGAGAAGCTTCTTCCCTACAACATTTCTACACACAAACCCAAGTATTAACTTCAGAACCTTACTTACCTCCACCTATTCTGACCGTGGCTGAGAAGCTTCTTCCCTACAACATTTCTACACACAAACCCAAGTATTAACTTCAGAACCTTACTTACCTCCACCTATTCTGACCGTGGCTGAGAAGCTTCTTCCCTACAACATTTCTACACACAAAACCCAAGTATTAACTTCAGAACCTTACTTACCTCCACCTATTCTGACCGTGGCTGAGAAGCTTCTTCCCTACAACATTTCTACACACAAACCCAAGTATTAACTTCAGAACCTGACTTACCTCCACCTATTCTGACCGTGGCTGAGAAGCTTCTTCCCTACAACATTTCTACACACAAACCCAAGTATTAACTTCAGAACCTTACTAACCTCCACCTATTCTGACCGTGGCTGAGAAGCTTCTTCCCTACAACATTTCTACACACAAACCCAAGTATTAACTTCAGAACCTTACTTACCTCCACCTATTCTGACCGTGGCTGAGAAGCTTCTTCCCTACAACATTTCTACACACAAACCCAAGTATTAACTTCAGAACCTTACTTACCTCCACCTATTCTGACTATGGCTGAGAAGCTTCTTCCCTACAACATTTCTACACACAAACCCAAGTATTAACTTCAGAACCTTACTTACCTCCACCTATTCTGACTATGGCTGAGAAGCTTCTTCCCTACAACATTTCTACACACAAACCCAAGTATTTAACTTCAGAACCTTAACTTACCTCCACCTATTCTGACTATGGCTGAGAAGCTTCTTCCTACAACATTTCTACACACAAACCCAAGTATTAACTTCAGAACCTTACTTACCTCCACCTATTCTGACCGTGGCTGAGAAGCTTCTTCCCTACAACATTTCTACACACAAACCCAAGTAGTAACCTTAGAACCTGACTAACCTCCACCTATTCTGACCGTGGCTGAGAAGCTTCTTCCTACAACATTTCTACACACAAACCCAAGTAGTAACTTCAGAACCTTACTAACCTCCACCTATTCTGACCGTGGCTGAGAAGCTTCTTCCCTACAACATTTCTACACACAAACCCAAGTATTTAACTTCAGAACCTTACTTACCTCCACCTATTCTGACCGTGGCTGAGAAGCTTCTTCCCTACAACATTTCTACACACAAAACCCAAGTATTAACCTTCAGAACCTTACTAACCTCCACCTATTCTGACCGTGGCTGAGAAGCTTCTTCCCTACAACATTTCTACACACAAACCCAAGTATTAACTTCAGAACCTGACTAACCTCCACCTATTCTGACCGTGGCTGAGAAGCTTCTTCCCTACAACATTTCTACACACAAACCCAAGTATTAACTTCAGAACCTTACTTACCTCCACCTATTCTGACCGTGGCTGAGAAGCTTCTTCCCTACAACATTTCTACACACAAACCCAAGTATTAACTTCAGAACCTGACTTACCTCCACCTATTCTGACCGTGGCTGAGAAGCTTCTTCCCTACAACATTTCTACACACAAACCCAAGTATTAACTTCAGAACCTGACTTACCTCCACCTATTCTGACTAGTGGCTGAGAAGCTTCTTCCTACAACATTTCTACACACAAACCCAAGTATTAACTTCAGAACCTTACTAACCTCCACCTATTCTGACCGTGGCTGAGAAGCTTCTTCCCTACAACATTTCTACACACAAACCCAAGTAGTAACCTTCAGAACCTGATTAACCTCCACCTATTCTGACTGTGGCTGAGAAGCTTCTTCCCTACAACATTTCTACACACAAACCCAAGTAGTAACTTCAGAACCTTACTTACCTCCACCTATTCTGACCGTGGCTGAGAAGCTTCTTCCCTACAACATTTCTACACACAAACCCAAGTATTAACTTCAGAACCTTACTTACCTCCACCTATTCTGACCGTGGCTGAGAAGCTTCTTCCCTACAACATTTCTACACACAAACCCAAGTATTAACTTCAGAACCTGACTTACCTCCACCTATTCTGACCGTGGCTGAGAAGCTTCTTCCCTACAACATTTCTACACACAAACCCAAGTAGTAACTTCAGAACCTTACTACCTCCACCTATTCTGACCGTGGCTGAGAAGCTTCTTCCCTACAACATTTCTACACACAAACCCAAGTATTAACTTCAGAACCTGACTAACCTCCACCTATTCTGACCGTGGCTGAGAAGCTTCTTCCCTACAACATTTCTACACACAAACCCAAGTATTAACTTCAGAACCTGACTTACCTCCACCTATTCTGACCGTGGCTGAGAAGCTTCTTCCCTACAACATTTCTACACACAAACCCAAGTATTAACTTCAGAACCTTTATAACCTCCACCTATTCTGACCGTGGCTGAGAAGCTTCTTCCCTACAACATTTCTACACACAAACCCAAGTATTAACTTCAGAACCTTACTTACCTCCACCTATTCTGACCGTGGCTGAGAAGCTTCTTCCCTACAACATTTCTACACACAAACCCAAGTATTAACTTCAGAACCTTACTTACCTCCACCTATTCTGACCGTGGCTGAGAAGCTTCTTCCCTACAACATTTCTACACACAAACCCAAGTATTAACTTCAGAACCTTACTTACCTCCACCTATTCTGACTATGGCTGAGAAGCTTCTTCCCTACAACATTTCTACACACAAACCCAAGTATTAACTTCAGAACCTTACTTACCTCCACCTATTCTGACTATGGCTGAGAAGCTTTATCCCTACAACATTTCTACACACAAACCCAAGTATTAACTTCAGAACCTTACTTACCTCCACCTATTCTGACTATGGCTGAGAAGCTTCTTCCCTACAACATTTCTACACACAAACCCAAGTATTTAACTTCAGAACCTTTACTTACCTCCACCTATTCTGACCGTGGCTGAGAAGCTACTTCCCTACAACATTTCTACACACAAACCCAAGTATTAACTTCAGAACCTTACTTACCTCCACCTATTCTGACCGTGGCTGAGAAGCTTCTTCCCTACAACATTTCTACACACAAACGCAAGTAGTAACCTTAGAACCTGACTAACCTCCACCTATTCTGACCGTGGCTGAGAAGCTTCTTCCCTACAACATTTCTACACACAAACGCAAGTAGTAACCTCAGAACCTGACTTACCTCCACCTATTCTGACCGTGGCTGAGAAGCTTCTTCCCTACAACATTTCTACACACAAACCCAAGTATTAACTTCAGAACCTTACTTACCTCCACCTATTCTGACCGTGGCTGAGAAGCTTCTTCCCTACAACATTTCTACACACAAACCCAAGTAGTAACTTCAGAACCTGACTTACCTCCACCTATTCTGACCGTGGCTGAGAAGCTTCTTCCCTACAACATTTCTACACACAAACCCAAGTATTAACTTCAGAACCTTACTAACCTCCACCTATTCTGACCGTGGCTGAGAAGCTTCTTCCCTACAACATTTCTACACACAAACCCAAGTATTAACTTCAGAACCTTACTTACCTCCACCTATTCTGACTATGGCTGAGAAGCTTTATCCCTACAACATTTCTACACACAAACCCAAGTATTAACCTTAGAACCTTACTTACCTCCACCTATTCTGACTATGGCTGAGAAGCTTCTTCCCTACAACATTTCTACACACAAACCCAAGTATTAACTTCAGAACCTTACTTACCTCCACCTATTCTGACTATGGCTGAGAAGCTTCTTCCCTACAACATTTCTACACACAAACCCAAGTAGTAACCTTAGAACCTGACTAACCTCCACCTATTCTGACCGTGGCTGAGAAGCTTCTTCCCTACAACATTTCTACACACAAAACCCAAGTAGTAACCTTAGAACCTACTTAACCTCCACCTATTCTGACCGTGGCTGAGAAGCTTCTTCCCTACAACATTTCTACACACAAACCCAAGTATTAACTTCAGAACCTTACTAACCTCCACCTATTCTGACCGTGGCTGAGAAGCTTCTTCCCTACAACATTTCTACACACAAACCCAAGTAGTAACCTTAGAACCTGACTAATCTCCACCTATTCTGACCGTGGCTGAGAAGCTTCTTCCTACAACATTTCTACACACAAACCCAAGTATTAACCTTAGAACCTGACTTACCTCCACCTATTCTGACCGTGGCTGAGAAGCTTCTTCCTACAACATTTCTACACACAAACCCAAGTATTAACTTCAGAACCTGACTTACCTCCACCTATTCTGACCGTGGCTGAGAAGCTTCTTCCCTACAACATTTCTACACACAAACCCAAGTATTAACTTCAGAACCTGACTTACCTCCACCTATTCTGACCGTGGCTGAGAAGCTTCTTCCCTACAACATTTCTACACACAAACCCAAGTATTAACTTCAGAACCTTTATAACCTCCACCTATTCTGACCGTGGCTGAGAAGCTTCTTCCCTACAACATTTCTACACACAAACCCAAGTATTAACTTCAGAACCTTACTTACCTCCACCTATTCTGACCGTGGCTGAGAAGCTTCTTCCCTACAACATTTCTACACACAAACCCAAGTATTAACTTCAGAACCTTACTTACCTCCACCTATTCTGACTATGGCTGAGAAGCTTCTTCCCTACAACATTTCTACACACAAACCCAAGTATTAACTTCAGAACCTTACTTACCTCCACCTATTCTGACCGTGGCTGAGAAGCTTCTTCCTACAACATTTCTACACACAAACCCAAGTATTTAACTTCAGAACCTTACTTACCTCCACCTATTCTGACTATGGCTGAGAAGCTTCTTCCCTACAACATTTCTACACACAAACCCAAGTATTAACTTCAGAACCTTACTTACCTCCACCTATTCTGACTGTGGCTGAGAAGCTTCTTCCCTACAACATTTCTACACACAAACCCAAGTATTAACCTTAGAACCTTACTTACCTCCACCTATTCTGACTATGGCTGAGAAGCTTCTTCCCGTCAACATTTCTACACACAAACCCAAGTATTTACTTCAGAACCCTAACCTCCACCTATTCTGACTATGGCTGAGAAGCTTCTTCCCTACAACATTTCTACACACAAACCCAAGTATTAACTTCAGAACCTTACTTACCTCCACCTATTCTGACCGTGGCTGAGAAGCTTCTTCCCTACAACATTTCTACACACAAACGCAAGTAGTAACCTTAGAACCTGACTAACCTCCACCTATTCTGACCGTGGCTGAGAAGCTTCTTCCATACAACATTTCTACACACAAACCCAAGTAGTAACTTCAGAACCTGACTAACCTCCACCTATTCTGACCGTGGCTGAGAAGCTTCTTCCCTACAACATTTCTACACACAAACCCAAGTATTAAACTTCAGAACCTTACTAACCTCCACCTATTCTGACCGTGGCTGAGAAGCTTCTTCCCTACCAACATTTCTACACACAAACCCAAGTATTAACTTTAGAACCTGACTAACCTCCACCTATTCTGACCGTGGCTGAGAAGCTTCTTCCCTACACTATTTCTACACACAAACCCAAGTATAATCTTAGAACCTGACTAACCTCCACCTATTCTGACCGTGGCTGAGAAGCTACTTCCCATACAACATTTCTACACACAAACCCAAGTATTAACTTCAGAACCTTTACTAACCTCCACCTATTCTGACTGGTGGCTGAGAAGCTTCTTCCCTACAACATTTCTACACACAAACCCAAGTAGTAACCTTAGAACCTGACTAACCTCCACCTATTCTGACCGTGGCTGAGAAGCTACTTCCCTACAACATTTCTACACACAAAAGCAAGTAGTAACCTTAGAACCTGATTAACCTCCACCTATTCTGACCGTGGCTGAGAAGCTACTTCCCTACAACATTTCTACACACAAACCCAAGTAGTAACTTCAGAACCTTACTAACCTCCACCTCATTCTGAGTATGGCTGAGAAGCTTCTTCCCTACAACATTTCTACACACAAAACCCAAGTATTAACCTTCAGAACCTGACTAACCTCCACCTATTCTGACCGTGGCTGAGAAGCTTCTTCCTACAACATTTCTACACACAAAACCCAAGTAGTAACCTTAGAACCTGATTAACCTCCACCTATTCTGACCGTGGCTGAGAAGCTTCTTCCCTACAACATTTCTACACACAAACTCAAGTATTAACTTCAGAACCTTACTTACCTCCACCTATTCTGACTATGGCTGAGAAGCTTCTTCCCTACAACATTTCTACACACAAACCCAAGTAGTAACCTTAGAACCTGACTAACCTCCACCTATTCTGACCGTGGCTGAGAAGCTACTTCCCTACAACATTTCTACACACAAACCCAAGTATTAACTTCAGAACCTTACTTACCTCCACCTATTCTGACCGTGGCTGAGAAGCTTCTTCCTACAACATTTCTACACACAAACCCAAGTATTAACCTAAGAACCTGACTAACCTCCACCTATTCTGACCGTGGCTGAGAAGCTTCTTCCCTACAACATTTCTACACACAAACCCAAGTATTAACTTCAGAACCTTACTAACCTCCACCTCATCTGAGTATGGCTGAGAAGCTTCTTCCCTACAACATTTCTACACACAAACCCAAGTATTAACTTCAGAACCTTACTTACCTCCACCTATTCTGACCATGGCTGAGAAGCTTCTTCCCTACAACATTTCTACACACAAACCCAAGTATTAACTTCAGAACCTTACTTACCTCCACCTATTCTGACTATGGCTGAGAAGCTTCTTCCCGTCAACATTTCTACACACAAACCCAAGTATTTAACTTCAGAACCTTACTTACCTCCACCTATTCTGACTATGGCTGAGAAGCTTCTTCCCTACAACATTTCTACACACAAACCCAAGTATTAACTTCAGAACCTTACTTACCTCCACCTATTCTGACTATGGCTGAGAAGCTTTATCCCTACAACATTTCTACACACAAACCCAAGTAGTAACCTTAGTACCTGACTAACCTCCACCTATTCTGACCGTGGCTGAGAAGCTACTTCCCTACAACATTTCTTCACACAAAAGCAAGTAGTAACCTTAGAACCTAATTAACCTCCACCTATTCTGACCGTGGCTGAGAAGCTACTTCCCTCCAACATTTCTACACACAAACCCAAGTAGTAACTTCAGAACCTTACTAACCTCAACCTATTCTGAACGCGGCTGAGAAGCTTCTTCCCTACAACATTTCTACACACAAACGCAAGTAGTAACCTTAGAACCTGACTAACCTCCACCTATTCTGACCGTGGCTGAGAAGCTACTTCCTACAACATTTCTACACACAAACGCAAGTAGTAACCTTAGAACCTGACTTACCTCCACCTATTTTGACCGTGGCTGAGAAGCTACTTCCATACAACATTTCTACACACAAACCCAAGTATTAACTTCAGAACCTGACTTACCTCCACCAATTCTGACCGAGGCTGAGAAGCTTCTTCCCTACAACATTTCTACACACCAACCTAAGTATTAACTTCAGAACCTGACTTACCTCAACCAATTCTGACCGAGGCTGAGAAGCTTCTTCCCTACAACATTTCTACACACAAACGCAAGTATTAACTTCCGAACCTTTATAACCTCCACCTATTCTGACAGTGGCTGAGAAGCTTCTTCCCTACAACATTTCTACACACAAACCCAAGTATTATTTTCAGAACCTTACTTACCTCCACCTATTCTGACAGTGGCTGAGAAGTTTCTTCCCTACAACATTTCTACACACAAACCCAAGTATTAACTTCAGAAACTTACTTACCTCCACCTATTCTGACTATGGCTGACAAGCTTTATCCCTACAACATTTCTACACACAAACCCAAGTATTAACCTTAGAACCTTACTTACCTCCACCTATTCTGACTATGGCTGAGAAGCTTCTTCCCGTCAACATTTCTACACACAAACACAAGTATTTACTTCAGAACCTTACTTACCTCCACCTATTCTGACTATGGCTGAGAAGCTTCTTCCCTACATCATTTCTACACAACAACCCAAGTATTAACTTCAGAAACTTACTTACCTCCACCTATTCTGACTATGGCTGACAAGCTTTTATCCCTACAACATTTCTACACACAAACCCTAGTATTAACCTTAGAACCTTACTTACCTCCACCTATTCTGACTATGGCTGAGAAGCTTCTTCCCTACAACATTTCTACACACAAACACAAGTATTTACTTCAGAACCTTTCTAACCTTCACCTAATCTGACTATGGCTGAGAAGCTACTTCCCTACAACATTTCTACACACAAACGCAAGTAGTAACTTCAGAACCTTACTTACCTCCACCTATTCTGACCGTGGCTGAGAAGCGTCTTCCCTACAACATTTCTTCACACAAACGCAAGTAGTAACCTTAGAACCTGACAAACCTCCACCTATTCTGACCGTGGCTGAGAAGCTACTTCCCTACAACATTTCTACACACAAACGCAAGTAGTAACCTTAGAACCTGACTAACCTCCACCTATTCTGACCGTTGCTAAGAAGCTACTTCCCTACAACATTTCTACACACAAACCCAAGTATTAAGTTCAGAAACTTACTTACCTCCACCTATTCTGACCGCGGCTGAGAAGCTTCTTCCCTTCAACATTTCTACACACAAACGCAAGTAGTAACCTTAGAACCTGACTAACCTCCACCTATTCTGACCGTGGATGAGAAGCTACTTCCATACAACATTTCAACACACAAACCCAAGTATTAACTTCAGAACTTTACTAACCTCCACCTCATCTGAGTATGGCTGAGAAGCTTCTTCCCTACAACATTTCTACACAAAAACCCAAGAAGTAACCTTAGAACCTGACTAACCACTACCTATTCTGACCGTGGCTGAGAAGCTACTTCCCTACAACATTTCTACACACAAACGCAAGTAGTAACCTTAGAACCTGATTAACCTCCACCTATTCTGACCGTGGCTGAGAAGCTACTTCCCTACAACATTTCTACACACAAACTCAAGTAGTAACTTCAGAACCTTACTCACCTCCACCTCATCTGAGTATGGCTGAGAAGCTTCTTCCCTACAACATTTCTACACAAAAACCCAAGTAGTAACCTTAGAACCTGACTAACCTCCACCTATTCTGACCGTGGCTGAGAAGCTACTTCCCTACAACATTTCTTCACACAAACCTAAGTAGTAACTTCAGAACCTTACTTACCTCAACCTATTCTGACCGCGGCTGAGAAGCTTCTTCCCTTCAACATTTCTACACACAAACGCAAGTAGTAACCTTAGAACCTGACTTACCTCCACCTATTCTGACCGTGGCTGACAAGCAACTTCCATACAACATTTCTACACACAAACCCAAGTATTAACTTCAGAACCTGACTTACCTGCACCAATTATGACCGAGGCTGAGAAGATTCTTCCCTACAACATTTCTACACACCAACCTAAGTATTAACTTCAGAACCTGACTTACCTCCACCAATTCTGACCGAGGCTGAGAAGCTTCTTCCCTACAACATTTCTACACAAAAACGCAAGTATTAACTTCCCAACCTTTATTACCTCCACCTATTCTGACCGTGGCTGAGAAGCTTCTTCCCTACAACATTTCTACACACAAACCCAAGTATAAACTTCAGAACCTTACTTACCTCCACCTATTCTGACAGTGGCTGAGAAGTTTCTTCCCTACAACATTTCTACACACAAACACAAGTATTAACTTCAGAACCTTACTAACCTCCACCTCATCTGAGTATGGCTGAGAAGCTTCTTCCCTACTTCATTTCTACACACAAACCGAAGTATTAACTTCAGAACCTTACTTACCTCCACCTATTTTGACCGTGGCTGAGAAGCGTCTTTCCTACAAAATTTCTTCACACAAACGCAAGTAGTAACCTTAGAACCTGACAAACCTCCACCTATTCTGACCGTGGCTGAGAAGCTACTTCCCTACAACATTTCTACACACAAACGCAAGTAGTAACCTTAGAACCTGACTAACCTTCACCTATTCTGACAGTTGCTAAGGAGCTACTTCCCTACAACATTTCTACACACAAACCCAAGTATAAAGTTCAGAAACTTACTTACCTCCACCTATTCTGACCGCGGCTGAGAAGCTTCTTCCCTTCAAAATTTCTACACACAAACGCAAGTAGTAACCTTAGAACCTGACTAACCTCCACCTATTCTGACCGTGGCTGAGAAGCTTCTTCCCTACACTATTTTCCACACAAACGCAAAAAGTAATCTTAGAACCTGACTAACCTCCACCTATTCTGACCGTGGCTGAGAAGCTACTTCCATACAACATTTCTACACACAAACCCAAGATTTAACTTCAGAACTTTACTAACCTCCACCTCATCTGAGTATGGCTGAGAAGCTTCTTCCCTACAACATTTCTACACAAAAACCCAAAAGGTAACCTTAGAACCTGACTAACCACTACCTATTCTGACCGTGGCTGAGAAGCTACTTCCCTACAACATTTCTACACACAAAAGCAAGTAGTAACCTTAGAACCTGATAAACCTCCACCTATTCTGACCGTGGCTGAGAAGCTACTTCCTACAACATTTCTACACACAAACTCAAGTAGTAACTTCAGAACCTTACTCACCTCCACCTCCTCTGAGTATGGCTGAGAAGCTTCTTCCCTACAACATTTTTACACAAAACCCAAGTAGTAACCTTAGAACCTGACTAACCTCCACCTATTCTGACCGTGGCTGAGAAGCTACTTCCCTTCAACATTTCTACACACAAACCTAAGTAGTAACTTCAGAACCTTACTTACCTCCACCCTTTTCTGACCGTGGCTGAGAAGCTTCTTCCCTACAACATTTCTACACACAAACGCAAGTAGTAACCTTAGAACCTGACTTACCTCCACCTATTCTGACCGTGGCTGAGAAGCTTCTTCTCTACAACATTTCTACACACAAACCCAAGTAGTAACCTTAGAACCTGACTTACCTTCACCTATTCTGACCGTGGCTGAGAAGCTTCTTCCTACAACATTTCTACACACAAACCCAAGTATTAACTTCAGAACCTGACTTACCTCCACCTTTTCTGACTATGGCTGAGAAGCTTCTTCCCTACAACATTTCTACACACAAACCCAAGTATTAACTTCCAGAACCTGGCTTACCTCCACCTATTCTGACCGTGGCTGAGAAGCTTCTTCCCTACAACATTTCTACACACAAACCCAAGTATAAACTTCAGAACCTTACTTACCTCCACCTATTCTGACCGGTGGCTGAGAAGCTTCTTCCCTACAACATTTCTACACACAAACCCAAGTATTAACTTCAGAACCTTACTTACCTCCACCTATTCTGACCGTGGCTGAGAAGCTTCTTCCCTACAACATTTCTACACACAAACCCAAGTATTAACTTCAGAACCTTACTTACCTCCACCTATTCTGACTATGGCTGAGAAGCTTCTTCCCTACAACATTTCTACACACAAACCCAAGTATTAACTTCAGAAACTTACTTACCTCCACCTATTCTGACTATGGCTGAGAAGCTTCTTCCCTACAACATTTCTACACACAAACCCAAGTATTAACTTCAGAACCTTACTTACCTCCACCTATTCTGACTATGGCTGAGAAGCTTCTTCCCTACAACATTTCTACACACAAACCCAAGTATTAACTTCAGAACCTTACTTACCTCCACCTTATTCTGACTGTGGCTGAGAAGCTACTTCTACAACATTTCTACACACAAACGCAAGTAGTTACTTCAGAACCTTACTTACCTCCACCTATTCTGACCGTGGCTGAGAAGCGTCTTCATACAACATTTCTACACACAAACGCAAGTAGTAACCTGAGAACCTGACTAACCTCCACCTATTCTGACCGTGGCTGAGAAGCTTCTTCCCTACAACATTTCTACACACAAACGCAAGTAGTAACCTTAGAACCTGACTAACCTCCACCTATTCTGACCGTGGCTGAGAAGCTTCTTCCCTACAACATTTCTACACACAAACCCAAGTAGTTAACTTCAGAACTAACTTACTCCACCTATTCTGACTGTGGCTGAGAAGCTTCTTCCCTACAACATTTCTACACACAAACCCAAGTAGTTACTTCAGAACCTTACTTACCTCCACCTATTCTGACCGTGGCTGAGAAGCTTCTTCCCTACAACATTTCTACACACAAACCCAAGTAGTAACCTTAGAACCTTGACTAACCTCCACCTATTCTGACCGCGGCTGAGAAGCTTCTTCCCTACAACATTTCTACACACAAACCAGAAGTAGTAACCTTAGAACCTGACTAACCTCCACCTATTCTGACCGTGGCTGAGAAGCTTCTTCCTACAACATTTCTACACAAAACGCAAGTAGTAACTTCAGAACCTGACTTACCTCCACCTATTCTGACTGTGGCTGAGAAGCTTCTGCCCTACAACATTTCTACACACAAACCCAAGTATTAACTTCAGAACCTCACTTACCTCCACCTATTCTGACTATGGCTGAGAAGCTTCTTCCCTACAACATTTCTACACACAAACCCAAGTATTAACTTCAGAACCTACTTACCTCCACCTATTCTGACTATGGCTGAGAAGCTTCTTTCCCTACAACATTTCTACACACAAACCCAAGTATTAACTTCAGAACCTTATCTTACCTCCACCTATTCTGACCGTGGCTGAGAAGCTTCTTCCCTACAACATTTCTACACACAAACGCAAGTATTAACCTGAGAACCTTACTAACCTCCACCTATTCTGACTGTGGCTGAGAGCTACTTCCCTACAACATTTCTACACACAAACGCAAGTAGTAACCTTAGAACCTGACTATACCTCCACCTATTCTGACCGTGGCTGAGAAGCTACTTCCCTACAACATTTCTACACACAAAACCCAAGTATTAACTTCAGAACCTGACTTTGCCTCCACCTATTCTGACTGTGGCTGAGAAGCTTCTTCCTACAACATTTCTACACACCAAAGCAGTATTAACAGAACCTGCTCACCTCCACCTTTCTTGACTGTGGCTGGAAGCTATTCCCTCACGGCGATCCACACACAAACCCAAGTATTAAACTGGGAAATGCCGCACCCTCCACCTATTCTGATCGTGGCTGAAGCTTCTTCCTACAACATTTCTAACACAAAGCCCAGAGTATTTGCTTCAGAACCTTAGCCTATACCTGATCTCCACCTATTCTGACCGAGTGGCTGAGCTGCACCTACAACAGTTTTCTACACACAAAGCGCCAAGTATTAACCTTGCAAGACCTGACTAACCTCCACCTATTCTGACCGTGGCTGAGAAGCTTCTTCACAATGCGTTTCTAGCACACAAAACCCAAGTAGTTAACTTCAGGACCTGACAGACTCATGCCCTATTCTGATGGGCTGGGAGCTTCTTCCCTACAACGTTTACACAGGCCAAGTGTGCTGAGACCTTCAGACCTCCACCTGATCTGATGCGTGGCTGAGGCTCTTCCCTACAACGTTTCTACCACACAAACCCAGAGTGTTAACTTCAGAGACCTCTACTTACCTACTATTCTGACGGATGGCTGAAGCTTCTTTCCTGCAACGTTTCTACCTAGGCCCAGGTTTAACTGTGAGACCTTGACTTGCCTCCACCTATTTCTGGCTGATGGCTGAGAAGCTGCTTCCTACAACGTTTTCTACTGCACAAAGAGCTAAAGAGTGAACCTTACACCTTCGCTGACCGTGGAAGCTCTTCCCAACAACGATCTCACTCGAAGCCCAGGTATTGCTTGACATCTTGCCTCACTTTGATATGGCTGAAACTTTTCCCTACGACATTTCTACACACAAACCCAAGTATTAAACTTCAGAACCTTACTGACCTCCACCTATTCTGACTGGTGGCTGAAGCTTCTTCCCTACAACATTTCTACACACAAACCCAAGTATTAACTTCAGAACCTGACTTACCTCCACCTATTCTGACCGTGGCTGAGAAGCTTCTTCCCTACAACATTTCTACACACAAACCCAAGTATTAACCTTAAGAACCTGACTTACCTCCACCTATTCTGACCGTGGCTGAGAAGCTTCTTCCCTACAACATTTCTACACACAAACCCAAGTATTAACTTCAGAACCTGACTTACCTCCACCTATTCTGACCGTGGCTGAGAAGCTTCTTCCCTACAACATTTCTACACACAAACCCAAGTATAAACTTCAGAACCTTACTTACCTCCACCTATTCTGACCGTGGCTGAGAAGCTACTTCCATACAACATTTCTACACACAAACCCAAGTATTAACTTCAGAACCTGACTTACCTCCACCAATTCTGACCGAGGCTGAGAAGCTTCTTCCCTACAACATTTCTACACACAAACCCAAGTGTACCTTCAGAACCTTACTTACCTCCACCTATTCTGACCGTGGCTGAGAAGCTTCTTCCCTACAACATTTCTACACACAAACGCAAGTATTAACTTCAGAACCTTACTAACCTCCACCTATTCTGACCGTGGCTGAAAGCTTCTTCTCACAACATTTCTACACACAAACCCAAGTATTAACTTCAGAACCTGACTTACCTCCACCTATTCTGACAGTGGCTGAGAAGCTTCTTCCCTACAACATTTCTACACACAAACCCAAGTATTAACTTCAGAACCTTACTACTCCACCTCTTCTGACCGTGGCTGAGAAGCTTCTTCCCTACAACATTTCTACACACAAACCCAAGTATTAACTTCAGAACCTGACTTACCTCCACCTATTCTGACCGTGGCTGAGAAGCTTCTTCCCTACAACATTTCTACACACAAACCCAAGTATTAACTTCAGAACCTGACTTACCTCCACCTATTCTGACCGTGGCTGAGAAGCTTCTTCCCTACAACATTTCTACACACAAACCCAAGTATTAACTTCAGAACCTTACTTACCTCCACCTATTCTGACCGTGGCTGAAGCTCTTCCCTTCAACATTTCTACACACAAACCCAAGTATAAACTTCAGAACCTGACTTACCTCCACCTATTCTGACCGTGGCTGAGAAGCTTCTTCCCTACAACATTTCTACACACAAACCCAGTATTTAACTTCGGAACCTGACTTACCTCCACCTATTCTGACCGTGGCTGAGAAGCTTCTTCCCTACAACATTTCTACACACAAACCCAAGTATTAACTTCAGAACCTTACTTACCTCCACCTATTCTGACTATGGCTGAGAAGCTTCTTCCCTACAACATTTCTACACACAAACCCAAGTATTAACTTCAGAACCTGACTTACCTCCACCTATTCTGACCGTGGCTGAGAAGCTTCTTCCCTACAACATTTCTACACACAAACCCAAGTATTAACTTCAGAACCTGACTTACCTCCACCTATTCTGACCGTGGTGGGAAGCTTCTTCCCTACAACATTTCTACACACAAACCCAAGTATTAACTTCAGAACCTTACTTAGCCTCCACCTATTCTGACCGTGGCTGAGTAGCTTCTTCCCTACAACATTTCTACACACAAACCCAAGTATTAACTTCAGAACCTTACTTACCTCCACCTATTCTGACCGTGGCTGAGAAGCTTCTTCCCTACAACATTTCTACACACAAACCCAAGTATTAACTTCAGAACCTTACTTACCTCCACCTATTCTGACCGTGGCTGAGAGCTTCTTCCCTACAACATTTCTACACACAAACCCAAGTATTAATTTCAGAACCTTACTTACCTCCACCTATTCTGACCGTGGCTGAGAGCTTCTTCCCTACAACATTTCTACACACAAAACCCGAAGTATTAACTTCAGAACCTTACTAACCTCCACCTATTCTGACCGTGGCTGAGAAGCTTCTTCCCTACAACATTTCTACACACAAAACCCAAGTATTAACTTCAGAACCTTACTAGACCTCCACCTATTCTGACCGTGGCTGAGAAGCTTCTTCCCTACAACATTTCTACACACAAACCCAAGTATTAACTTCAGAACCTTACTGACCTCCACCTATTCTGACCGTGGCTGAAGCTTCTTCCCTACAACATTTCTACACACAAACCCAAGTATTAACTTCAGAACCTAACTAGCACCTCCACCTATTCTGACCGTGGCTGAGAAGCTTCTTCCCTACAACATTTCTACACACAAACCCAAGTATTAACTTCAGAACCTAACTTACCTCCACCTATTCTGACCGTGGCTGAGAAGCTTCTTCCCTACAACATTTCTACACACAAACCCAAGTATTAACTTCAGAACCTTGCTAACCTCCACCTATTCTGACCGTGGCTAGAAGCTTCTTCCCTACAACATTTCTACACACAAACCCAAATGTATTAACTTCAGAGACCTTACAGACCTCCACCTATTCTGACCGTGGCTGGAAGCTTCTTCCCTACAACATTTCTACACACAAACCCAAGTATTAACTTCAGAACCTTACTAACCTCCACCTATTCTGACCGTGGCTGAGAAGCTTCTTCCCTACAACATTTCTACACAAAACCCAAGTATTAACTTCAGAACCTTACTTACCTCCACCTATTCTGACCGTGGCTGAGAAGCTTCTTCCCTACAACATTTCTACACACAAACCCAAGTATTAACTTCAGAACCTTACACACCTCCACCTATTCTGACCGTGGCTGAGAAGCTTCTTCCCTAAACATTTCAACACACAAAACCCAAGCATTAAACTTCAGAACCTAACTTATCCTCCACCTATTCTGACCGTGGCTGAGAAGCTTCTTCCCTACAACATTTCTACACACAAACCCAAGTATAAACTTCAGAACCTTACAGACCTCCACCTATTCTGACCGTGGCTGAGAAGCTTCTTCCCTACAACATTTCTACACACAAACCCAAGTATTAACTTCAGAACCTTACTGACCTCCACCTATTCTGACCGTGGCTGAGGCTTCTTCCCTACAACATTTCTACACACAAACCCAAGTATAAACTTCAGAACCTTACAGACCTCCACCTATTCTGACCGTGGCTGAGAAGCTTCTTCCCAACAACATTTCTACACACAAACCCAAGTATTAACTTCAGAACCTTACTTACCTCCACCTATTCTGACCGTGGCTGAGAAGCTTCTTCCCTACAACATTTCTACACACAAACCCAAGTATTAACTTCAGAACCTTACAGACCTCCACCTATTCTGACCGTGGCTGAGAAGCTTCTTCCCTACAACATTTCTACACACAAACCCAAGTATTAACTTCAGAACCTTACTTACCTCCACCTATTCTGACCGTGGCTGAGAGCTTCTTCCCTACAACATTTCTACACACAAACTCAAGTATTAACTTCAGAACCTTGCTACCTCCACCTATTCTGACCGTGGCTGAGAAGCTTCTTCCCTACAACATTTCTACACACAAACCCAAGTATTAACTTCAGAACCTTACTGACCTCCACCTATTCTGACCGTGGCTGAGAAGCTTCTTCCCTACAACATTTCTACACACAAACCCAAGTATTAAACTTCAGAACCTTACTGACCTCCACCTATTCTGACCGTGGCTGGGAAGATTCTTCCCTACAACATTTCTACACACAAACCCAAGTATTAACTTCAGAACCTTACTTACCTCCACCTATTCTGACCGTGGCTGAGAAGCTTCTTCCCTACAACATTTCTACACACAAACCCAAGTATAAACTTCAGAACCTTACTTACCTCCACCTATTCTGACCGTGGCTGAGAAGCTTCTTCCCTACAACATTTCTACACACAAACCCAAGTATTAAACTTCAGAACCTTACAGACCTCCACCTATTCTGACCGTGGCTGAGAAGCTTCTTCCCTACAACATTTCTACAGCACAAACCCAGAGTATTAACTTCAGAACCTTACTTACCTCCACCTATTCTGACCGTGGCTGAGAAGCTTCTTCCCTACAACATTTCTACACACAAACCCAAGTATAAACTTCAGAACCTTGCAGACCTCCACCTATTCTGACCGTGGCTGAGAAGCTTCTTCCCAACAACATTTCTACACACAAACCCAAGTATTAAACTTCAGAACCTTACTTACCTCCACCTATTCTGACCGTGGCTGAGAAGCTTCTTCCCTACAACATTTCTACACACAAACCCAAGTATTAACTTCAGAACCTTACTTACCTCCACCTATTCTGACCGTGGCTGAGAAGCTTCTTCCCTACAACATTTCTACACACAAACCCAAGTATAAACTTCAGAACCTTACAGACCTCCACCTATTCTGACCGTGGCTGAGAAGCTTCTTCCCAACAACATTTCTACACACAAACCCAAGTATTAAACTTCAGAACCTTACTTACCTCCACCTATTCTGACCGTGGCTGAGAAGCTTCTTCCCTACAACATTTCTACACACAAACCCAAGTATTAACTTCAGAACCTTACTGACCTCCACCTATTCTGACCGTGGCTGAGAGCTTCTTCCCTACAACATTTCTACACACAAACCCAAGTATTAAACTTCAGAACCTGACTTACCTCCACCTATTCTGACCGTGGCTGAAAGCTCTTCCCTACAACATTTCTACACACAAACCCAAGTATAAACTTCAGAACCTAACTTATACCTCCACCTATTCTGACCGTGGCTGAAGCTTCTTCCCTACAACATTTCTACACACAAACCCAAGTATTCACTTCAGAACCTTACTGACCTCCACCTATTCTGACCGTGGCTGAGAAGCTTCTTCCCTACAACATTTCTACACAAAACCCAAGTATTAAACTTCAGAACCTTACTTACCTCCACCTATTCTGACCGTGGCTGAGAAGCTTCTTCCCTACAACATTTCTACACACAAACCCAAGTATTAAACTTCAGAACCTTACTGACCTCCACCTATTCTGACCGTGGCTGAGAAGCTTCTTCCCTACAACATTTCTACACACAAACCCAAGTATTAAACTTCAGAACCTTACTTACCTCCACCTATTCTGACCGTGGCTGAGAGCTTCTTCCCTACAACATTTCTACACACAAACCCAAGTTTAGCTTCAGAACCTTACTGACCTCCACCTATTCTGACCGTGGCTGAGAGCTTCTTCCCTACAACATTTCTACACACAAACCCAAGTATTAAACTTCAGAACCTTGCACCTCCACCTATTCTGACCGTGGCTGAGAAGCTTCTTCCCTACAACATTTCTACACACAAACCCAAGTATTAACTTCAGAACCTTACTTATCTCCACCTATTCTGACCGTGGCTGAGAAGCTTCTTCCCAACAACATTTCTACACACAAACCCAAGTATTAACTTCAGAACCTTACTTACCTCCACCTATTCTGACCGGTGGCGAGAGCTTCGTCCTACAACATTTCTACACACAAACCCAAGTATTAAACTTCAGAACCTTACTGACCTCCACCTATTCTGACCGTGGCTGAGGGCTTCTTTCCTACAACATTTCTACACACAAAGCCCAAGTATTAACTTCAGAACCTTACTAACCTCCACCTATTCTGACCGTGGCTGAGAAGCTTCTTCCCTACAACATTTTCTACACACAAACCCAAGTATTAAACTTCAGAACCTTACTGACCTCCACCTATTCTGACCGTGGCTGAGAAGCTTCTTCCCAACAACATTTCTACACACAAACCCAAAGTATTAACTTCGGAACCTTACTTACCTCCACCTATTCTGACCGTGGCTGAGAGCTTCTTCCTACAACATTTCTACACACAAACCCAAGTATTAAACTTCAGGAACCTTGCCCACCTCCACCTATTCTGACCGTGGCTGAGAGCTTCTTCCCAACAACATTTCTACACACAAAGCCAAGTATTAACTTCAGAACCTTACAGACCTCCACCTATTCTGACCGTGGCTGAAGCTTCTTCCCAACGACATTTCTGCACACAAAGCCCAAGTGTATAGCTTCAGAACCTTGCTTACCTCCACCTATTCTGACCGTGGCT
>WEDG01002917.1:0-183452 GCA_017591395.1 Schistocephalus solidus | reverse complement strand
TGCCTGAAGCACCAACACACAACAGAGACCGCCGACTCCAGTACCCTCACTGCCCACGCGCATTCATACATCGCATGGGCCTGATCGGTCAAATGCGCATCCACGAAAGCGGAATCTACCACGATACCAGCATATTTTGCGCACCCATCAACATTTCCCATATTTCTCCCATGAGCTCGACTACTAGTACCCGTAGCAGAGCTCCCGCAGACTCAGCACCTCCCGACCTATATTGTCCTTATTGTAATCGCACATGCACATCACGCATCGGCCTGGTCGGCGAACTAGTGGCAGGAGCACCAACATATACCCGCCGCACCCGATTCAACTGTCCGTACTGCCCACGCACATTCACACACCACATGGGCCTATTAGGTCACGTGCGTCTCCATGAAAACCTGCGATAGAACACCGACGGCTATAACAAAAAACTACATCTCTCCTCAGCAGCCTCTACACCTCACATGCTCACACGCAACACCACAAACAACATGCTCTCAGTCTGCATAGCTGATTGGGAGGCAAGTTTGATCCACGGCTCCTTCTCCGTGCTGCATGTGTGATCTGAACTTGAGAATAACACGGGGCGATAAGCGCCGTGGGTTGGAAGGTTGCCAACTGACAAATACATTCAGACCTCGCAGTCAGTTTAATCTGTGTTTTTTGGAGTTTCCGACTGGTAGTTTGAGAGTCAGGCTGTGATAGCTCCTTCTTAATGTGACCTCTGGCTATCTTAAACACTTGATATGTGAGCCGTTCACCCACCTGCTGTGTGAAACCCTAGGGCTTGTGTTTGGGGGGCCAGGTTGTGTACATAGTACACGTAGACGCGGTCACAGCAGTCGCACCCACTTCCGCATCAGATAACTGACCGGCTTGGACGATGGTCTAATTGTGGGGGTGGGGGAGAGAGTGAGGTCAACAGCTCAGCGCATTTTCCTCACTATAAACAATCTGACGCGCTTGAAACTATCACGGTGCGCTAAAATCCGTGACTTGGAAGGCTGCCAACTGACAGGATAACTCGGACCGTGTGGTCAGCCCAGTGTGTGGTTAGTGTGGAGGGGCTGCCTGGCGGACTGAGAGTCAGGCTGGAATGGCTCCTTCTTAAGGTGGCCTTTATGGCACTGCCACTTCGTGGAATCCGAGCTAGGTGTGATAGTCCGCGCTGGCGCGGCTCCGGCCGCGCCTTCTCCCGCCTTCGATCTTCTTGACTCTGTCATGACACCAGACTCAGTTGGGGGAGCTCAGTGTGGTAGCTGCAGCACAAGGCTACTATCACTTAAAACTAACCCACGCGTAACCCACCGTCCCTGCACCACCATGCTGTGGTACGTACGATGGATCTCATCGACATCGACGGCCGAACTGCCGTTATAGATGGAGGCTTACACAGCGTAAACCACTACGCCTAATTTCGTGGTCATCCGACTTGACTCGAACTTGCCACTGGCGTGGAGTGGAGAAGGGGAGTGAGGAGTGCGTCGCTGCATCCCGGCTTTGGCGATCACTTTTGCGCGGTGCCGTCAATTGACTGGATAAATCAGTCCTACTCAGTCAAGACTTGAAATCTGGGTGCGATGGCTCCTTCTGGAGTAGACGTTGTGTTACTCCCGCTGATGCGGAATCGGGGGGGGGGGCGGCCTCTTAATTATGGCCAGTTGCAGGGCTAATGGGGACCAACGCGTGTGTAGTTCACAAAAAAACAATACGTGACTTGAGCTTCGTCAGGTACGGCGATCGCGTCCAATTGGCGCCAAAATGGTAAGCGAGGCAGACGCCACAAAAATTGGGCTTAAAATTAAACAAAATCGCGCGACCTCGCAATTGCGGAACCTCTTCGCGAGAGACGAGGAGGTTGTGACGGAAAGATGAACCTGACATGCGTCTAAATCACCGTGGCACGATAAAAAACCGAGACGTGTAGTGCTGCGAAATGACGGAACATCTCGGCCCTCCGGACCGAAGGTGACGTTTTACTGCCTCACGAAAGTACCCCTGACATCGTAATCCAGTAATGAGCCCTTCATTCTGTGAATATAAAGAACAGCACCTGCGCCGCCAGCATAAACAAAGCCAAATGCTTGGTCGCGGCTGTGTATGATTAGGCCACTAAATTTTAACACACGCACAAAAACCGACGCCGTTTTGCACTCAGACAGTCGATTTCGACAAACAACTCCTAGACTGCTGAAGTGTCTGCTATGCTTGTTGCCTCCGGATACCTGTTACATGGTCCCTCCATGTTCATGAGCCGAAGAAGAGGGCAGTTGTTGGTGCTTATCTTCCTCCAGAGAAATATGATTATAGAAACATTCGTACTAACGCGATAAATTCTGAGGGGACGACTGGCCATCCACCTCCCCAAGAAAGCCAAAACAAGGCACTGATGTTGCATGCAAGATGCCTTTAGGGCAATAAAGTGCATTGCAGCAGCGCTAATACGCATGAATAAGAACTGTTAAGCGTGGATCAACTGAACACAAGGGAGAAGCTGTCTGGTACTCTCTGAACAAATGTCGCAACTTCCCGGAATAAAAATGATCCGACCGTGAGGTTGGTGGGCCTGGTGACCTGGCAAACACATGCTGGTAGATCGGGCACAGAGTTAGTCGCGCGGGAACAGTAGAAAAACAAACCGTGAGCAAACCAAGACCAGTTTTTTCGGATCGGTATTGACTACAGCACCGGGGTAACATCCCTTACGAATTAAACATGGGATCTAGAGACCTAGCTCTAGAGTGGGCGGGCGCAGGATTGATATCCTGTTACCTTTGGTGTGGCAGGCTTGCGCAGCATCTATTGCATTTTCCCCTCAGCCACTCACAGACCACGCCCAGATGACCGGAAGAGGGCGCGGTCGAAGAGGCTGCCAAAACTAAAAAAGTTAGTTTAAGCGTGCCACGCACAATCTAGGCCCCAGTAGGAGTTTTGAATTCCGCATACCACCCTACTGAGCCATTGTGTACAGTAGAAGACTACGGATTTCACATGGTGAGAAGTGTCATAAAGGTCACGTTAAAGAGGGTGCTACTCTGTTCATAAAGGGTAGGCGTGACTCACCAAACCGACAGCAGTTGGTTCACCGACGGAAACAGCGTCACTGGAGGCCTCATCACTGGCGCTGGTGACGCTCTCCTCTGAAAGTTCCTCCTCATTTTCCCGATTAATCATCCGAAAGAACTCATCTGTAGGCTCTAGGACGACAGTATGCTTAGGCGACAACTCGCCATTCACCTGATTCGTTTCTTCCTCATCCCCCATTTGTTTTGACAAAGACGTCTTCTGCTGCTCATTTGGACTCTGTTTGATTGCGGCATTAGTCTGTTGTAGAGGGTAGAAAAACAGTGAGCAAATGAGGACTTTATGATGTCTGTGAAGCAGAAGAAAAGGTCATAGGCGAGAGTCTGTGTGAGGAGGTTGAGTTCTCTTGTACACATCTGCATGCGGATACAAAGGAATATTTAGAAGAATTACTGGGTTTAAGTAAAAGCAACGATAAATTATAGTGTGTTTGGTCCGGTACCGATTTTGTTTTAATTAACAACGACTGAGGGTAACAAAGTCAAAAGGCGAAGAACACGTTACTAGCATGTACTCTGCCCTCTATATTTTTTAAAGAAAGCTTCGTGTTAAACCGTTAACAGCGAATTCTATGTAGCAAAGGAAATCCTTTGACAACGGGACCGTGACTCAATTTTGGTATGGCGTCGAACGACCGAAGAACTCGGATTTTAATCCAACATCATCCAAACCTAGAGGTCTGGCTGGCGGATGACGGTTAGTAATGGTCAGGGCAGTCTTTTTTGTCTTTGTCAGCAATGTAATTTTACATATGATACCAGTCACGATGCGACTGCTTGTGGGACTGTAGATAGAGCCTCAAAAACAGAACCGGACAAGTGAGTCCCATAACAGATCGTTGATCGATCATCTAGCATCATCAAGCCAAACTGCTAAAAAATAGTAAAATCTGAAGCCACAATGTCGTAGTTTCGTCTCACAGACAAATGTTTCTGGCCGTATGCATTGGATACTTCGAACAGTCGGCCTAAGTGAGGAGTCTAATCATTGAAACTAGGAGGGGGGGGGGGGCATCTCAAGTCGTCTAGCGAGTCAGAACTAAATACACCAATCATCCACATGGCTGCGTTGGGCGCGTCCGCCGAGGGTCCGGAGGTAGGAGCTTGAAGCGAACTCGAGGGATGGACGTCTCGGACCACAGCAACTGCTATCTTGTCACGCGAAAAAGTCCTGCCTGCCAAAGTCCGCCTTGATATGCCAAAAACACGTCATAACTTGTCTAAAGTTAGCGGGGCTGCGTTCAGAGTTCGCCTTATTACTGAAGGACCGTTGCTTGTCTAAGAAACCGGAGGACTTCGGAGGCAAAAAATGAAGAGAAGAATAAGAAGAAAAGAAGAGGAAGAGAAGAAGAAGAAAAAGAAGAAGAAGAAGAAGAAGAAGAAGGGAAGAAGAAGAGGAAGGAGAAGAAGACGAGGAAGGAGAGGAAGAAGAAGAAGAGGTAGAAGAAGAATAAGAAGAGGAAAAAGATGACGATGAAGAATAAGAAGAAGAAGAGGAAGAAGAAGAGAAGAAGAAGACGAAGAAGAAGAAGAAGAAGAAGAAGAGAAGAAGAAGAAGAAGAAGAGAAGAGAAGAAGAAGAGAAGAGAAAGAAGATAGAAGAAGAGGAAGAAAAGAGGAAGAAGAGGAAGAAGAAGAGGAAGAAAAGGAAGAAGAAGGTTAAACACTGGTGTCTCAGTTGGTTAAAATGGATGAGTAAAAAAATCCCACAAGCAGCAGCGGCGCCAACTATAGAACCACGTAGGTGCAGTACACCACTTAATAGTGTATGATGAGAGCAGGCACGGAGTGAAAAACCCTCCAATCTATTCATCACTTCCAGGGGGAGGGAGGCTGGTGAGGGCTCACAAAAACGTTAAAAAATAAGATAATTAGTGCTTATTGGGTCATCGTTTAAAAAGTCAGGTCTCAGATGTGAAGTTAAAAGTTGGGAAAAAGAATCTGGAGTGTAATAGGCTATATCCTTGAACTTCACCTGTGCTTGACAAACGGTGTGAAGCTACGTCGGTTTTTCAAAATTTTCACAACGAATAAATATTAAGGATGTTTTTTTTATTTGATACTCGCTGGCGGTGACTTTTTTTGCGCCGCAACATGTTCCCCATCCTTTGCAAAAGCTTGCTTTACCTACTTGCCTAATGATTTAGATGAAAGCATTGGTTCAGGCAGCTCGTATTGGTATCGATGAGTTAAATTACCTTCCAGTTCAGTCTATTAGAGAAACATTGGCGACAAACGGAGAGGCGACTGCCAGCCTCATTCAAAAACCAAAAAAATCGAACAGAGGCTCCGTTGCTCAGTAAGACAACGCTCCACAACCCAGTCATCACAGAGTCACGCCTTGACACAGGAACATGGAAAACTCGCTGGAAGTGGCGTTAACCGAACTCGTCTGACCAGAAAAAGAGGGTATCGATAGAAGTAAAGGGACGAGCTCCAGGAAGCAGTTCAGAAGAAGATGCGATCGCTGGATGTCTCGAATACTCGGTCAAACCCAGCATCCGAAACAGTCGAGCGGGTCAGGAGTGCAGCATTTATAGAGCGCAGTTGCATTACCGCCACGCGCCTAATCCAATTAGAAGATCTCTTGTTTATCGCTGGGGCAGGGTCGTAAATAGCCCAGTGGTGGTTCGTTAGTCCGCGTCCAAGGCAGGAACTTTCAAAATTTGATCACCGATTTCGAGATTCTCCGCGTGATCACTACTCGAGCATTTGGCTCGCTCCCGCTGGAACCGTAGGTCGCACAGGTCCTCTCTCTGTGGCTAAGTACACCACCTAGGCAAAGTGTCAGCATAGAATATGGTGCCGGGGAGGTCAGTCTTTGCCAGCCTTTCCGCCTCGTCTCTGAGGATGGGCTCGAGCGAAAATCTGCAATGTCAGGCCGATAAACTTTATGTCCCACCGTTAGCTTATTTTTCTTCTAAAGGAGAAGTTGCTTCGCCTCCGAGTTCCTTTTCAGGTCTCAAATGTTTTGTTGTTCGGCCGTAATGTCGGCGGGTGAATGACACAACGCTATGTGCGACCACCTACGCAGCAGCTGAAATGGAATAGGGGTATGCTGACCTAAAAGTAGGCCACATCGGAGAACCCGGGTGGTTCATTTCTGCCTGGCATCCAGTTAACCAGAGCCAGAGTAACGTCGTAGGGTGAAACGACCACTGTTGCCTTCTTCGTTTAGACTAACCGAAACCTACTCAATAGGCACGTATGCGGTGAGCACGCGTGAAGGAACGAAGAGGTGTTTACTTTTTGCCAGAGAGGTGCTTAGAGGGGTAGAACTCGAACACCCTACTAACATATAGCGTCGTAAGGATTACATAGATGACCCACCCGGCAGGGCATATAGTAGATTCCCAATCTCATGAAGTATCAGCGAAAAATGTGTCTTCGGCTTTTGAACAGAGTTTATTTCTGATCACCTGCGAAAAGCATACCCCAGAAAACGTTGCTACTTAAGCAGAGTGTTTTATCATTGATTTTTAATGCCCTAAATGTATTTTACCGAAAAAATACACAAAAAATATTCTTTCTTGTATTAATTCGGTGGAAAATTACGTATCCTTCAACTTTTATACCTGAAGAGAGGGCAACTTTCGGTTTTCAAATACTTTATAAACTGCCGAATAAATTTGACCCCTTCTGGCCTTCACACTTGCGTTCAGGGCTTCCAAACCACATGCTGTATACATTCTGTGTAAGGAAAATCATGCATTTCTCTATGCTATGAGGAAGAACGCAGATGGTAATCATAAAATTTTGCAATGCATTCGGATCATGTTGTAAACTCTATAGGCGACATTAATAAAGTGAAGGATACGATTTATAATGAACGACCATTTCGCGGTCTTAAAAAATCTCATAATAAGAAAAAAATTTTAAAACCGAAAGATACCCTCTCCAAGTAATAAAATATGAAGAAGGCGTAATTTTCTACCAACGGAATACAAGATAGAATATTGTTATGCATAGTTTTTATAAAATACATTTGAATATATATATATGGCCGTCGACAAATAATTAGAAAAAAATGCATACTACTTAAGTTGCCATTTTTCAGACATGCAGTTTCTTCACACGGTCAGCGAGAAGCTCATTCAAAAGCCGAGCCCCTCGAAAATTCGAATGCATTATAATCAATACTACAACACAACTTAAATAATATGTTCAAAACAAAAAATATTTCAGAATTTTGGTTGACATTTCGCGAAGTAGACAAGCTCAGTCAACTTTTCAGTGACTACGTGATCACGCAGGGCTAAGGGGTATAAGTAATCTTCGACAGGCCCACGAAGCACATTATTTTGATCACCCTTCGTAGGCACTATGTGCTTTTAAAGGGTTTTCGGAACAAAAAGGTTGATTCCTCAGAAGCCTTTTTAGGAAATTGTGTATTGTTCAAGTACGATAACTGCTGGCAACGACTACTGGCCCAATACTAACGGCACAGTTTGAAATAGTCCGTAGGTTTCGCTCAATTTCAACACTTTCTGGCTAAACACTGTGACCTTTCCTGGTCTTAAAGGTGCTATCTCCCGAAATTTTAACCGGAAAAGTAGAATGCACTTCGAATTAAAAAATAAGATTACTTATGCAGGGTTTAAATATTAATTATCCTGCGGTGTAATGCCAAGACATATCGGTCAGGTCAGGATGCCGGCATTCGAATGAGCTTTTGTGGCCATCTACAAAAACTACACTCCATAAAAAACGACAACTTATGAAGTATGAATTACTCGCATTGATTTGAAAGCCCTCAGAAAAACAATATATTTTATAGAAAACATGTACAAATTATTGTCTCTTGCATTTATTTGATAGCAAATTAGGTTCCCTTCAAATTTGCTACTTATCGGAAGCAGCTAGAACACTCGGGATAGTAGATTAGTCATTACAGAGCTGTAAAAATTCTCCCAGTTGCGAACCTTCTTACAACTGAAATATTCAGTTCAACCACGCTATGCTATATGAAATGGCTGTTTCTCTTCAACAAATAAATAGCACACCGTTTAGTAAAATTTCCTTCTTTGATGTTATCACATCTATCATTTTAGACACTTAGAACACTGTCAAAAATGTCCTCTGATACATCATGAATTTCAGAATACCAAAATACTTCCAGAGTTGAATGAATAACCATCAGTAGCGTTCACCAAAATGCGTTGATCCATGGTAAACTGTTAAAATCAGTCATTCAACACGGTATATTCAAAGAACCTGGAATTTTCTACAAGATCATCTTGAACAATGAAATTTGTGCATCTTATTTTTGGTAAATTTGTTTGACGTAATAAATAATTGCATTCGTTGATGAATGCTCACCGATTTTTAACGGAACTTACTCGTTCCACTCTGCCTTGGGGCTCACTCTCCAGCCCCGTTAGCAGCCGCACAGCGGCTAGTAGTAGTAAAGGCATAGTAAAAATGCCAACAAAGTAAAGAGAGACTGGATCGACCATTTCTGGCTCATTATCCGTCATCAGCCAGTCATACCCAACCCCAGGTGCTTCCTACCCGAGGCTCGAACCCATTGATCAGCAGTCCAACACTCGAACCATTAATCACTAATTAAGTGGTGATTTGTTAAAGAGCGAAAGTTGTGGAGTTAACTGAAAATATACCGAGTCCAAAAGCCACTACGTAGGAGCTTAATTTTGGGTATGTTCACTGGAAATTGGCGGGACTACCAGGTCAAAGTAATCCCTTTTACTTGACGGTCAAATCAAAAGAGCCCGGGAGTTTCAGGAATTTCGACACACATAAGAACTCTAACCACGTAGAATGGCCCCTTGACTAAGCGCACGGTTAAAGCATAACAAAACGTTGGCCTACAGGTGAAGGGATTTAGCCATAACACCAACGGGATGTAATCTTACTGCGGTGATTTCGACTGATGTTATCCCTGAACGACTATTCATGGGGAATCACATAAATTTCGTCTCCACACTCTGAACTCGCCTAGAAATCCTCGTGAAAATATCGGTGACCCAACGCTACAACGCTACTGGAATGCGACGAAAACCCGCCAAACACGGTTTGTCAAGAGGTGGCAATTTTCGGATCTGCAGCATTCGATTCCCGCCGACTCCTAGGATAGCAAGTCGGACGCAAAACCGCTGAGGTCGGCTAGATTGTAGTAGAAGGATGTGTTTCTATAGTTGGATCCCATTTGGTTACTTTACAACTTCTGTCAAGCAAGACTAGATATCGTTTGTGCGAAAGTAAAACGACTTAAAGATGACTGAGGCAGAAGGGGCACTTACACGACCAGCATTCTGTACAAGGACAGCATTAACTGCATTATTGAGAAGCTCGTTGAAGAGGTTGGTTGCGACAGCGGCAAGTACGAGCCTCGTAGGTTCACTCATGGTGTGATACGAGCGGTCTTTGACAACGTCAGGTATCCGGACGGCTGTTGCCGCATTGGTGGCCCCGGGCGATGCTGGCGGCGGAGGTGACGCCGGCGATGAACTGCGCTTGGATTTCCCCACGCCCATTTCACCGTCGGCGGTCACAGAGACAGCCCCTGCTTCCGCTAAAGCGGCGGTCGGAGGTGAATGTAGTGCGGTAGTTGAGGAAGCTTTTGGCTGCCTCTTTGGCTCCGAAACGACAGGAGTTGGGGAAATGAGGGTGTCGAGGAGGCTCGACTTCCTCGTCTGAGCACTGCCATTCTCTTTGGACCGAGAGGCCTGTCTCGCCAACGGCCCTACCGGGTTGCCCACTTGGTTACCCAGTTGGCCGGCAGGGGGACTGAACGGAGATTGAGCGGAGGGTGTGGCAGTCTCTGCTTCTGTCGCTTGGGGGGTCGGAGGTGACCGGGGACTTTCAGGAGTTAAAGGTGGTTGGGCTCCCGGTGGATGATGGCCCTCAACTACTGCCTTAACAGCTGGAGAGGAAACGCCTTCGAATTCGGCTCGTCTTGGAAAAAAAAGAAGTCAGGAGCAAGAAGACACTGAGGAGTTGAGACGAAAATGTACAGCATCCAACAAGAGGTAAACGTGCATACAAGGTAGTATCCAATGGGATGTGTCGGTTGCGTTTTGGGCATTAAAGAGCAGAAGCAGATACAATCAGGCAGATGAATATTGTTAACAACGATAAGGAGGATTGGAATGGCCATTCCTGGCTTATTAGCCGTCGTCAGTCAGTCATATCCAACCCCAGGTGGTGCACCAGCCGAGGATTGAACCCGCGACCCGTTGATCAGAGGTACAATGCCCTAACTATTCATCTGCTTATTCTAATACTAGCCGCCGTGCGGCTGCTCGCGGGGCTCAAGAGTGAGCCTCAATGCAGAACAGAACAAGTGAGTTCCGTTAGTGATCGGTGAGCATTCATCAACAGATGCAAAACAGATATAATCCTTCGTGGAACAGCTTAGCAGTGTGGTTAAGTGCGACTATATGACAGTAAATAACGTGTAAGGTCAAATGCGTACAGATCAAGGGAACTTAGTATATAGCAGAGTTGGTAAAGGAACGGGGAGTGAGAGACACAGATCTGCCAAGACAGGTCAGTACTCACAAACGTAACCTAACATGCAGACATAACCTACACCATAGTTGGAAGACGCCGAAGCAGTCGAGAGGTCCGTTGTTAACTGCGGGACGCCCCACTCGAGAAGTCGCTGTCATATCGGAACGAACATTAATTTCGGATTGCTTGCCAATCGTACGGGAGAGGTCAGGGTAAACGTGATCGTATTCGTTATTCGTCTGCGTGTTGGTGGACATTTTAAGAACTAATTTATCGTCTGGAAAGTCAGGATGACAGAAATCCATGAAAGAAGGGCTCGCCCAGATGACGTTACTAACAAAGACCAGGGAGACTGGAATGGTCGTTTCTAGCTTATAAGTCGTCGCCAGCTAGTCATACCTTATCCCTGGCTGACGATTACCTACGAAATAGTCAGAATTTCTGATTCGGGAAAATGCAGTCACAGGTGTGCAGCTAAACACCTTCAACTGTGTCTAGAAATCGATACGGTAAATGGGAAATAGATGGCGAATTCCGAAGCCACAGTTGCATTGCATGGAGCATGTCGCGCGCTACCTGACAAAGCTTCAGCACGGGCGCCTAAAACAGTCCAGGAAACTCAACGGGGTACGCCAGTCGGTCATATCGGGGCAGAATTACTGACGCACCAATTACCTGTGTCACACCACACAATCGCGCACAACGATTCAGCTTCGTTTTGGCATCTGGGATAAATGAAATTCGCATGGGCAACAGAAGGTGAACGTGCATCTGTAGTTCTAGAATACCGGGTACGAGTTACCGGAATGTGTCAGCAAAAGTGAGCATACAGTTCAACTCGCATTCAGTTTATTTTAAAGTCAGGACATGGTACAGAAAGAGAGAGACGTCTGTAAATGGGCGAATTAGAGCCTATCGAGAAGTCGCTAAGGCGCTATGAAAAAATCTTAACAAGTATGATTGCAAGAAAATATGCTGTTAAAAGATTTACCTTCAGACAGCTATACGTACCGGTAAGTACGCACACACGTGCCCCTCCAGACAGAGGCAAAATTTAGAGTGATCGCATGCACACAAACACACTCAGCGCACCATATTACCATGTCAGATGCGTGGCAGTTTTGTTGCCAGCTTCTACAGGTGTGTTTGTAACAACTAGAACTGCTAGCCAATCGGGAGGCAAGTCGGTGCGTTCGCAGCAGGTCGCACTTCGAGCACACCCGATCTGCCTGACTCGAGAGAGAGAGAGAGAGAGAGAGAGAGAGAGAGAGAGAGAGAGAGAGAGAGAGAGAGAGAGAGAGAGAGAGAGAGAGAGAGAGAGAGAGAGAGAGAGAACACAATAGGACGGAGCAAGTAGCGTTGTAATATGACAGGTATTAGAATGGAATAATGGTAAAGAAGACGAGAGACTTGGGGACATATGTACAGCTAGCGACAGGAAGAATCAAAAGGTATTACCGACAAAGATAAGGGAGGTCAGAATGAAGACGGCTGATGCATCCGCCCTTATCAAACCAGTCACAGGGAGGATATGAACAATCGAAGATGCAAAAGAATCTGCGGCACAGGCGGGTGAACGCCACTAATGTGCGGCTTTTAAATGTTTTCTGCCTAAACACACCCCTGAATACCATGTGGAGAAACAACCTCTTCCCGCACGTCATCGAAGATAGCTGCACAGTGGAAAGTTTTATTTGTGCAACCTGCTGAGGTAGTGGTGGTGGCTAGTAAATAGGGGAGTAGGCAGCCTCCTGGCAAGATGCCAAACAGCCAACAAGATGGGACGCGAGGTGTTTTTCATCGTTTTAGCACGTCCCTTATTGGTTGATGCAGTTGTTACAGTTCAGGAAGCTCCGAACCTAGAAGACCCCTTGAAGAGTTGACAGTGGGGGGGGGGTTTGGCTAGGTCACGTGTTTGTGGACTTCTGGCAATACAGTAGCGTCGAGACCAGGGAGACTAGTTAGCGTGCAGCTAATCGTGGCTGTTAGAAATGAGCACAACAGATGGTGCAGCTAATGAAAACTTTACTGAAATTCCGAAATATAACCTCGTTTAGAAAGGGAAACTTAGTGGGTTTTGAGATTTATCAACAGCCTAGGATATTTTAGCCAAGGCAGGATGCTGGGTTTTGAGTGCCTGAAGAACCACACACGCCGCAAATATACTACTTAAGCAGACATGCATTTTCCCAACTGATTTTTGAAAATATCGTAAATCCGAACCGATTTTATCGAAAGCATACAGTAAGAAATTCTCTCTGTCCACACTTTGTAACAAATTGCATATTTTTTCGGTTTTACTCAGAGAAGTAGTATTTTACAATTTCAAAAATATGTTTACGTTGTCGGGTGATACTGAACCCCAGGGTCATTGGACCTGTCATTGAGTGTTTCCACAGTATAAGATATCTCCTTGCTATTTAAGACGAATCCTGTCTTTCCGTTTGCTGTTAAGCTCTATATAGCGTTGAAAATGTTGCAAAAGTTAGGAACTATGTTGGATACTTCACAGGGAGTAAGAATGCATGGATAGACACGACGTTACGTTAGGCGGTGTTCAAAATCTCATCATTGCAAGCTTTTCAAACCAACAGATACGCTGTCGTGGAATTTGAAAAGGTCATAATTTGTTGCAAAAGAAGTATGAGAAAAAATACCTTTGTGTATATGTGCGATGAAATAGTGGGATTCCTAGGGACATCGAAAGGCAAAGGAAAACTGTATACTACGGAAGTAGTAGTAGTAGTAGTAGTAGTAGAAGTAAGTAGTGGTAGTAGTAGTAGTAGTAGTAGTAGTAGTAGTAGTAGTAGTAGTAGTAGTAGTAGTAGTAGTAGTAGTCAATCTCTGGTAAGAAAACGCAAGCGCAGAAACCGTCTGTAATAGAGGTGGCTTTGAGCCAATTTTCAGATAATTTGGGGTTAGGTTTAAAGTTAAGGTAAGTGGTAACTGTATTGTTAACGCTTGGTGCGGGGAAAGAGCTAAGATTATTACAGTGGTTTAGGCTTATGTTAGAGCGAGTAGTAGTAGAGCGAGTAGTAGTAGTAGAGCGGAAGTAGTAGTAGTAGTAGTAGTAGAAGTAGTAGTAGAAGTAAGAGTGGTAGTAGTAGTAGTAGTATTAGTAGTAGTAGTAGTAGTAGTAGTAGTAGTAGTAGTAGTAGTAGTAGTAGTCAATCTCTGGTAAGAAAACGCGAGCGCAGAAACCGTCTGTAATAGAGGTAGCTTTGAGCCAAGTTTCAGATAATTTGGGGTTAGGTTTAAAGTTAAGGTAAGTGGTAACTGTATTGTTAACGCTTGGTGCGGGGAAAGAGCTAAGATTATTACAGTGGTTTAGGCTTATGTTAGAGCGAGTATGCTCCATAACGCGAGCGCTGAGGGCCGCCTTTAACAAAGGTTAGAACCCACTTTTAGGGTTAGAACAGGGGAATATGTACCCTTCCAGGAATTATGCGCAAGGCCATCTTTACTACTTAGGAGGGGGGCGTGCCTATTCCGCTGTTCCGTTTAAGGGGCCGTATAAGCCATCATTACTGTCATTTCTTATGAAAAGTGATTTTTAGAGGCACATTTAACAATCGGCTTTCAGCGTGATTTAAATATCTTAGCATTATGCTGCAGCCGAATAATTCCTTCCAACAGACATCGTAATTCAGAATTCTATCTAATGTTTTGTGAGCTACACCACCTGCTGTACATGCAAATTAAAGAGTACTGAAGATGGGCGGGGGTGGGTCTAGAACATGGCAGCCATGTTGACTTCCATAACGGTGGGTCTGACAACGTAGCAAGACAGTGTAAGCCAGCAGTAGACAAAGGCGCCGGTGCCCCTGGCGGCATAGAAGTCTGACTGGATGCCGAAAGGTATGCAGGCCTTGAGGTACTTATTGCCCTAAGCATAATTCAAAACCAACGTATGCATGCTTAGTTCACAGTCAAGCACACTGTCTAAGCCGCACCCTGTGAACTCTCCGCTCAGTCAGGGTGCTTCATATCGGCTTTACTCTGAAGCACACTTGAACTGCCACGGTGTGACATTAGAAATTTCTGGAAAAGGCTTCCAAATGACGGTATAACGCAATTCCTCCCCTCTCCCCCCCCCTCCACCTCCAGACTAGATCATTTAATCCTTGCCATTAAGGGAGATTGGGCTAGATGTTGACAGGAGCTTTTCCCATCATCGATAAAATCACCGCAAGCCATCAAATGGATCTGTTGTAGTTCGTCCAGAAAGGTCAAAGAGCTACGAAGTTAAAGGCCACAGCGATGGTGTGAGGAGCCGATCTCCGGCTTTGAAGGTTGAACATGACAGAGAATGTAAAATGCGAGCGCTGGAAGCAGTCAGAGTAGCATGTAATTCGCTTACGCACGCAGCGTCTGAATCCCGCGTTATGGCCTAGGGACAAAGCCGACATCTAGATAGTGTGCCGAGTTTACTGAAAAAACGCGTTGTTTTTTAAACAACCGACAGTGTGCCAGCGATTTCGGCATGGCTGCGCCTCAGGGCAGAAACTCCCTCCCACGAAATACCGGTGATCGTCTTTTTCTCAGGCTGCACCCAAGTTTATAAAGACATCAACTGTGTCTGAAGCCGAGACGGGGGTTGATTGGAAGAGAGAAGAGGTGCTGGTGGTGGTGGTAGTAGTGGAGAAGGAGGAATGGGAAGAGTTAAGAGGACAGGTGTACGACTCAGTCTTCGGAGCAAGACATGGAAAACGGGTGGTTGTCTGAAGAGAAGTAAGCGCCTAAATCAGATACCCAATTCGGAAAACGAAGGATAGGCCAGCGAATAACACGCGACCGGAGGTTATAGAATTTTCATGGATGGGGCTAAATGAAGGAAACGAAGAGCGCCAACCTAATCCTAACCAGGTTACACAATATTTTGTTGCCCCGACAAGTGCGCCGATTGCAAGATCCGGTGGCTTTACCTCACGCCGGTCACTACGCGCGATGTCATTCCTAGCTGACCTGACCAAATTTTATTCGGATTCTTGATGGGAACAAGAATGAGACCCACTCTGCACGATCTTTCATTATCAAAAGAAAACCGATGAGTTTTGAAACTACCGTGGCGTCCTAATAGTCACCGCTGGGAAAGTTTCCATTTGACCCAATACTTCGCTCATCATACCGCCAATGAAATATTGTGCGACCCTACTAACCCGGCATTCAAAGCTAACGCTAACGTGCACAATGGATAGAGTTAGGGTTACGTTGGCATGTAGTACGGTCGCGTATTGCATGCTGGCCTATCCTTTGTTTCCTGCGTTGGGTCACATATTACGTTCTTGCTTGAGATACTTCAGGTGAGAGATTACGAACAGTTTATGGCAGTTCGACCGTCGATTTCGACTAGGTCCACCGTATGCTCCACACCAGGTGGTGCAGGCACGGTGACTTGCGCGTGAATTAGTTTTAAGTGGTAGTAGCCTTGCGCTGCAGCTACCACACTCTATTCTCCTCCCCCACCTGAGCCCGGTGTCTAGACAGAGTCAAGAAGACCGGAGATGGGAGAGGGCTCAGGTGGCTGGCGCGGCCGGAGCCGCCCCTGGGCGTGCCACCACACCTGGAACAGTTTATAGAGTACACAGGTTATATGGCAATGCAAATTATAAAGTCCACATGAGAACCACAGGTACAAAACGTAAATAAACTTATTGATGGGACTAACTTTCATTGTGCTGTTCACAACCGCTACCGAAAAACACAAACCGCACGCAGACCCAGGCTTCCTGCTATGACACTACTATAGTAAAAGGCCTAGCCTTCCAATCATTAAGCAGCATGGGTCTTGCAATACCACAAGATAAATGGAAACGCCACACCTTGGCAACATATACTGTTTGTTAGCTTGTCAGTGAAAACTTCCAAAGTGGCACTTGTGCCACTTTTGGGCTCAAACAGTGATAAAGGAAGCAGCAAAGCCCAGTAAAAGCGTCGATTGAAAGTCTTATTGACGTGGACGAAATGTCCCAGGTGTGAGAGAAACACAATTAGGAAGCCTGACAATTCAGTCATAAACAGGTCAGCCATCCTGGCTCTCTGGTTCCCAAAGGACGACCATCACAGTCAAGTAGAGCAAAGCAACTCTGTAAAAGAACGCGACAGGACACGGGATTACGAACCAACCCCCCCCTCCACCTATCCCATTTGCAGGGACATTGGGGGTGTTGTTGGGTTAGCGTTAGGAAACGGGAATATTTACTCCTGCTGTAATTTACAGTAAGGCCATTTGTATCATCGTAAAACCTTATTACTGCAACTTATAATCACCATCAGATGAGCCTCATTTGTGTGTTTACTAGGCTGCGGAGGCTAAAAACCTATAGGACCTCTAGTGTCAAAATCCAAAAATTGTAAGATTTAAAAAGCCCGTAGGCAAACGCCTATGAGAAGCGAAGGACCATGGTAGCTCCTGGACTGAATTGCAGTTCACACAGGCATCATAAAATAAACTAAAGGCCTCTGCAGCTTTAGCAACCTCAGGCACGATCCACTTACTTGAGTCACAGAAATTCTGTCACCAATTTTAGGCATTGATCAATAAAAAAGCTTAAGCTCTGTGAGCAGATGCTCCACACAGAGCGAGTAGCTCAAAAAATCGCCAAAATGCGCCTTTTTGCGAGCAAAAATTCATTTTTCATCTCGATTTTTACAACCTAGTCATGGGCAACAAACCTTTTTATTTTTTTTTCAAGAAAATACCTAGGCTAAAATATCAAATCAAAATACAAGGCAATTATGTACCAGTAAAGAAGAAATTTGGTAAGAGCTACATGACAAGGTACGTAACATAATGGCCTCGAATAAAGCACTGAAACCCTAAGAAATTGTTCCTCAGTTTAGATAATGTTGCAAGTGGAAAAGGCTACAAAACTGAGTAGTGGATATTACAGTCCCGCGTTTCCTATAACGCCAAAATTGGTGTCCCCTAAATGAGAAACATTTCAGCTATTATTGATTGATAAGTGGGAATTCTTAACACGTACTATCGATACATGCAAACGGTACAGTGCAGCCCCCGGCATCATCCTTAGTTCTGATATTTTAACAAAGCAAAGTTCCTGCGTCATATGCATTGCACATGAATGTTTTGTGAATTCTTTCCATAAACAATGATAAAATTCAGGAAGTCATCGTAAATCGAAGGAGGAATACACACTGCTTTGTCAGTCATGGCCTAGCAATACCTCAATGACGATGGGGTAATTTCAGGTCTTCCAAGACAGAGGCGTCTCGAAAATTTCTGGGCCTGCAATGGTTAAACGCAGATGCAGCTTAAACTGCTATACTATTCGGCAATTTTTGGACTACGGCTCGAAATTTTCCAAGACCACATAGGTTTGGAGAGCGCCGTTAGCATACGTTGTCTTCGAATCTCAGGTCATGCAAACCTGCGGTTAAATAAGACCAGTTGACGATGGCTGATAACCGCTTACCAGTTAGAAAAGTTAATTCCAGTCTCCCTTGTCTTTGGTAGAAATGCTAGACACATTATATATATATATATATATATATATATATATATATATATATATATATATATATATATATATATATATATATATTGCTAATAGAAGCGAAGATGCGCGTTCCCGAGGGTAAATGAAAAGAAGAGGCGATCACGAGAACCATGTTTTTACTGTCCTGACGTTTCAAAATCAAACAAGATTTCCTCGTCGGAGGTAAATATTGTACCGCGCCTCACAGTATTTATAGGTGGTAACATTTCGTCTAATACGGGATTACTAAGGTTATTGAATTTGCGTAGAGGAGGGGCCGGGTTGGGGTGGAGATCCTCAGTCATCATGCTGCTTGATGAGCAGGGTGGTCTTTCATCCTTGGCGATCATCCTTTGCCTGTTCACTGCGTCCGTGGTGGACTGGGGGAGGGCGGGTGATGGCTTGTTCTCAATCTGGTCGGGGGCCGGCGTTCGCACGTTGGCAGTAGTCGTCAGTACCCTCATCGACCGAAGCTGCCGCCCCAGGCTGTTAATCTTGGTTGCGATCGCACCTCCGTGTGTATTCGCACCTGCCGGGTAAGTGGTTGAGCTGATCGAGGCCATAACTGGTCCTTCGTCGGGTCTGGGTTGTGTTGCGTTTGCGTGCGTGTCCGCCATGGACTCACACATGTTCGGATGCACGTTAAACCCATGTTCACGTTGGCTCTTTCGATCATTGAGCTGCGTCCGGAGGGCTTGGTAGGCCGTAGGAAGCGTCACACAACGATTGATGGAGGTTGTTCCCGTGTGCCAAGCCTCGATTGTTTCCCTTGCCACGCGGTCACTTCCTCGACCAAGAATTTCTGCATTCTGGAAAGCGAACGTGTGTCCAGAGTCTGCGCAATGGTCCGCCACCAAAGACAGCGGGTCCATTCTTCTTACCGCCCTCATGTGTTCTCCGACCCGGGTTTGTAGACGTTTCCCGGTTTCTCCAATGTAGTTGACTGCGCAGAAATTGCATTGAACCCGGTAGATGACGTTTGTTGTTTCACCTCGGGGCAGGGGGCCTTAGGCCTCATAACCAGATGTCGAATGGTTGACTCCGGCCGGTGGGCGATGCCGATCTCCTATCGGTCTTAGGAGACGGGAGACCGCCTCCGAAACACCGTCAATGTATGGCAACGCTCGCCATACCTTTGGCTGTTCGGTCGCTGGTCTTCGGCTTTGCCTGCATTGTCTGCTACGTTCGATGAAGTTGCGGGGATACCCGTTGGCCATGAAGAGGCGTTGGAGGTATCGAAGTTCTGCCTTTCTTTCGCCTGGCTCGCTGCAGTGTGTTTCAGCCCTTTTGTATAGCGTTCGAACCCAACTGCGTTTGTGGCATGACGGATGTTTGCTATGGTAGCTCAGGATTTGGCGGGTACTGGTGGCCTTCCTATACACCGTCGTTTTTAGGTCCCCCACTGGGTTTTCGATGGACGAGAACGTCTAGGAATGGCAGCTGGTTGTTGACTTCCACCTCCATTGTAAACTGGATGTCAGGGAAAATAGAATTCAGGCTGTCATTAAATTCCTTGACCATATCCCGCTCGATGATGACAAAGGTATCGTCCACATACCGAGTCCAGAATTTCGGTTTGTAGTTTGCGAAAACCAAGGTCTCTACTTTTTCGAGAACTGCCTCTGCGATGAAGCCCGAGAGTGGCGATCCCATTGGCGTCCCCTTGACCTGCTCGTGCGTTGTTCCTTCGAAAGTGAAGCACGTCTTCAGGCAGAATTTTAAGAGCTGGATGAGATGTCCCCCTTTCACCGTCTCGTCCGTCTCGTTGTACCTGCTCTCGAGCAGTTCGCTGACCGTTTCGACTGCCAGGCCTTGTGGGATCGAGGTGAAGAGAGAGGTGACATCGAATGACACCATCACCTCGTCTGCAGTAATTTGCACTCCCTGGAGCTGTTGTAGGAATTGAGTTGCTGAACAGACCGTCGTGGTCGCATCCGAGGTGAGCGACCGCAAATTTCGGAAAAGCCATTTCGCCAGATGAAAGGTTGGTGCACCGCGCAATGGCACGATTGGCCGGAGGGGGATACCAGCCTTGTGTACTTTTGGTAGTCCGTAGAACCTTGCTGCGGCCGCGTCTATTGGTTTAATGGCCATTCGTACCGACTTAGTAATGGCCTTGTTCTTTTGCATGTCGGCGAGTGTCTTGTCGAGTTCCGTTACAAGTTTCTTCATCGGTTCATCGTCACATGGCAGGTACGCCTGTCGGTCCTCCAGAAAGGCCTTGGCCTTCTGGATGTAGTCTGTCTTATTCATCACTACTGTGGAGCGTCCTTTGTCGGCTGGCAGAATCACGATGCTGGTGTCAGCCCTCAGTGTCTTGAGAGCACTCTGTTCCGCTCTGGAAATGATTGCACGTGGCTTTTGCGCCATCACCAAAGAGGTTATCCGCTGCCGAATAAGGTGCTTTGTTTCGTCGGATTCCCCGGTTTGTTTAAGAATCGACTCGACAGTGGCCACGAGATTTACCGGATCGGCGTCTGCGATGTTAAAGCAAGCTTCATTACTCAGCATTTTTAATTGTGCAGGCGACAACTGCTTCGATGATATATTGTGCACCAGAACTTCGTTCTCTTCTTGAGATGAATGGGTTATATTTCGAAGCTTATCCACCAGCTCCGCATCTCTCGTTGCTCGTAGCTCTCTGGCCCGTTTATCGATCACCTGCTGCAGCAGCCTGACTCCGTCCTCGCCGATTAGTTCAGCGCACTGTGCAACCGCTTGGCAGAATAGCATGATTGACAAAGACAAGGGAAACTGGAATGGCCATTTCTGGCTTATTAGCCGTCATCAGCCAGCCATACCCAACCCCAGGCGCTGCGGCGCCCGAGCCTCAAACTCGCGACCCTGATGGGCAGAGGTCCAACGCTCTACCCACTGCGCCACGAGCTCGTTGTCTTGCTGGTTTACATCGGGAATATATATATATATATATATATATATATATATATATATATATATATATATATAATTTCATTCTACGGAGGCCGAAATTCATATGAGATTATTAATTGGTATCCATTGCCCTGTTTGTACTGCCGCGGATCATAAACAACACCTAGACAAAGCTTTGAATGTTGGCACTTACCGTCAGTGACCGATCTCATTAAGTGTTAACCGAAATTCCGAAATGCTTTTTTGATTGCGAAAGACTTGTTAAGTGGAGTTGTAGTATTTATAGTGATACGGCATAATACCGTAATATTTCAGACACGTCAGGATGTGAGCTTTTAAATTCACTGCCTTTTAGTCGAATGAAAAAGACCAAACTCGGTGAAAATGACTAATTATAAAGTATGCATACATGTCAATTGATTTTCGATGCCCTTAAATCTATATATTATAGAAAACATGATCGAAACAATATCCGTTCTTTTACTGGTTTGATAGCGAATCGTGTCGGACTCAAATTTGACACTTGACGAAAGGCTATCATCACGTTTAAAAAGCGTATTCAATTATGCGATTATTAAAGCTGATCTACTGTATATTCAAATCGCATCGTATCTGCTCCTTTTATTAATGCCCTTCATGAATTATGCAACATAGACCACATCTATTACAAAATTCTATGAGCACTATACGGTATTTTCGTAATGGCATAGACGCACGCACACTATTTCTTATAAGAAAAGCACAGAGTTTGTAGATGTAAAAGTGCAAACGCCATGGCAGGTCGGGCACAAAATTATTCGCGAATTAAAAAAAGTTTTTTTTAAAAAAAAAACTTAAATATATCTTTCAATCGAATATAAAATTCAAAGAGGTGATTGGCTATCGAATTAATTCAAGGGTTAGTAGTTTGGCCTAATTTTTTCTATAAAATAAAGTTTAATTTATAGGGTATTGACAATAAATAAATCGAAAAAAACGTAATATTTAGGTTGTTATTTATTATCGAGTGCCGTTTTTGCGGGCGATCAAAAAGACGTGCTCTCAAAAGCCGGCATTCTAGGCGTGTCTGAAATAGCTTGCTATTGCGCTCCAAGATAATAAATATTACAATCGCACTGAAGGAATCCTTGTTAATCGAAAAGGCGACTATTTTGAATTTATTTTATCAGCGTTGAACTGACAGGACGCAGGACACGTGTCAGGGCAGTGCTGGTGAAGTCCCTAGAAGCAAGATAACACGTCAACTTCTAGAGGTGGCAAACTACGAGACATAAGCGCTTGAAGACGGTTCAATCTCACAAAAAAACTATTTTAAAACAGATGATAGGGAAAACCAAAACGGGCTTACGGAGAAAACGACAGCTGGAGTATCCTTTCACAGACAGAGTCACTTTCGTCGTCGTCATCAGTGAGAGACACCTCATCGATGTCAAATTCTTCAGCCATTAGTAAGTTACATTCGTCAACTGTAGATGTAGCATGAGCCAAAGACATAGCGCCAGCATCTGCAACGAGCGCTGGTTGTTTCTCGACTGCAGTATCAGCATGATTCTGAAGTTCCGGCGAGAATACGGCTGGGGATGCAACTTTCGAGCCCTTCTCAGCAGCGGAGACCTCTGCCGATCGTCGGGATGATTCGGATGAATTGGGAGATTCCATGTCGATCCGGGAAGCGGCTGGATCCTGGTCCTTGGTACTGACTGTGTCAGAAGCAAGCATGTGGTCTGAGGGTGTTGACAAGACAGTGGCGACATCGTCTGTGCCCTCTGGAGTTTCAGTCTTCGTGGAAAATTTGTCGGTGGTCGACAGCTTCCCAGCTTCAAGATCTATGGGAACACCGTCCTCCGCAGCATGCCCGCGAGGACTCGCTAGCTCGGACCGGGATCCGAGTGTCTCAGCCGGACTGAGATTAGATGATCCCAGTTCAGATCCTGCCGATTTGATACGAGGGGAGGACACAGCAGGCGTAACGCTAGATGCTCCCCCTTGACTGTCGTTCCGCATCGACAAACCGGTGGCTGACTGAGGTCGCGAAACCCTCAATTCATTGGGGGGTGGTACAGCCGATTGCGCAGAAACAGAGCTTGGAGGCCGATCTAAAACCTCGGCTTCGGATACCGGTAGGTCTGCAGTCGAGGTAGATCGTGAGGGTGGTGGTGTTGACAGTTTGACTGAATCACGAGGAGTTTCCTCAAGGATCCCTTGATGCAGGGTGTCGGAAACAATATCTGCCTCCTTCTGGTCATTGGCAGCGGATGTGAGCGGTGTGGTCAACTCGAGTACCCGGTGTCTTGAACTGTCAATGCGGGGAGAGGGGGTATTCACACCAGCGTCCACGAGAACTGGAGTGGGGGCGGTTGTATGGGTGGTGGTGGTGGCGGCAAGACGTGATTCAGACTTACTTTCCAAATCTTCTGGGGAGGTCCTGTAGGAGGGCATCTTGGACATTTGTAGTCTGTGGACGACTGACGCTAGGAGTTTGATCGTCGATCGATACAGAGTACTCGGAAAGCATGCTGGTAGGACTCTCTGCGGTTTCCTGCTCCTCCCCCGAGTGATGGCTTCCCGCGGAGAGTGATAAAAGTTCTGCTTCCGCAGATGCAGGGGGAATGGGGCAGACATCAACAATGGACGCCGTTGTCGAGACTCTTTCTACCAAGTGGTCTTCTGGGGGCTCGCAACCGCTGACCCTGCGACGACAGTGGCTGGCTGGGACAGGCGTTTAGATGATCGCGAGGCGGTAGACACAACGACCTCTGCGAGTAATGCGGATGGCGAGAGAACCATGTTACTAGCACAGGGATCGTCCAAGAAGGGTCGTTGAGAGAGGCTGGTGTAACTGCCATCGTCGCCGGCAATGACACTTTCCCTCGAGTAGTGCGCGATCAGATCGCCGTGAATCCGTTCGATAATTTGTGTGCACATCTGGATCAGGTAGGAGCAATGAAGAAAATATGTAGAAACAGGAGTGAACTGCGACTGCGGGGCAATGCATAAACCATGAAATGACCTTGATAGTGATATGATAAGAGTTAGAAGCTGTGAGGAAAATGGTTGCGTCCTAGAAGCCAATTAGTAGCAGGGAGAGCAGTCGACAGCTAGAGGAGTGATGTCACTGCAGTTCACCGTCCGGACTTACTGATTTCCGGCTGTAACTCACAGAATGTAGGGGGGGGGATCTTGTAAAGCCAACTATATGACAGACACAGATAACGCCGCCTTAAAATCTTTTTGTTGAATGTGAAATTCCTTACCGGTGAGATACAGCACTGATCGTGGGATAGGTGGGGCTTTAAAGCACTTCTTTCATTTAGCATGGTAACTGACCTACGCAAACTTTTCGAACTCGGCAAAAACGGCTTGCCCCATTGGCGGCTACTTGCAGCCTCGGTTGCAAAGAGCATTTCTGCATAAAAATAACATGCAGGTCAGCAAAAATACAGAGAAAATTTCAACTTTCCAGATGCAAATGAATTCCCAGCGGATTACTTTTAAGTCAATAATAGATTTTTTCTTCCCAAGGCAGTTTTTTTCACATGCCCAGAAAGTGACTGGACAGACAGTACTCTGAAAAGGATATTTAAGATGCCTGTAACGCAGAGCTTATGTTAACAAAGGGGGTGTCAACTATTCTAGTTTGGGATTCGTTCCACAGTCATAATCCTGTTCTTGAACATGTCAAAACTGCCAGGAAGTGGTTTTGATCAGTCGTTTGGTTAGATGGTTATATCTAGAGCAGACGAAGAGCGAACGAGAAGGGGGTATAGGAAGGATAAGAGGTAGTGGTGGTGGTGGTGGTAGGGAGGGGCTTTGATGATGATGATGATGAGGAGGAAGAGGAGGAGGAGGAGAAGGGAAAGGAGGAAGGGGAGTGGTGAAAATCGGTCCAGAAAGGAGGAAAAGCCTAGTACGCGTTAGACGCACCTGTCTGTGTTTTGACAGAGTTTTTGCGAGTCGCTTCAATTCGTGTTTATTGCCACCACTTCCCGAGCGGTCTAGCCGCGCCAGTAGACGTTCCTGTTTAACAAGATTGTCGATCATAGCATAAAGCTGAGAACGCCATTCACAGTCACCGCCATTTCCAACCTCCATTTCTGAGCGAGCGCGCAGCCGACTCTCCTTTTCTCGCCGATGACGACGGTGCCGCAGCGAAGCAGAAGAGCCGGTTGCTACAGCTGTTGAGGAGTCACCCTCGGAGGCTCCGGCGCCAACAGCTGAGATCCGTCTCTCACGGTGAGACAGGCCAGAAGCGGTGGAAACCTCGGGCTCAAGGGAGTCCGCGGAGAGCTCGTCACCGGAGCCGGTAGGCCGAGGTTGCGGAGGCTCAGAGACTCCTCCAGTGGAGTTCTTGTCACCACTGGGCAGGGGGACAACGTCCGGGCGGAGATGACTACACCCGCCTCGAACCCCGGAGTCAGTGTGCGGGCGGAGGTGGAAGAGTGCAGATCGATGATGTGCTCTAAAGTGGTGTAGAGAAAAAAGACGGCCTAAAGGCAAAAGCGCTATGATTAACCGCGGAAATACATTCAAAACTCGTTTGGGACTAGGGATGCGCTAATCACCGCTATATAATCAGCGATACGCGGAGGGAACGTAGTATTCCTGATAGTAGCAAACAGGCGAGTTCCAGGACGCAGTTCAGGAGGAGAAGATTTGATTGCCTGACCTTTCGGATTCCCACTCGAACCCATAATCAGAGACAATGGCGGATAAGAGTCTCTGATGATGGGCTCGAGTGAGGATCCGAAACGTCAGGCAAATAAACTTCTTGTTCCAGCGACTGCATTTTCTCCTCCTGAAAGTAGTTCTCCATTGGGGCTGTTAAAATGTATCACGGCTGCAGGTCCCACAGCCAACATGGCTTGCAGATATTTCGGAAATTGAGTAATTAACCCGGATACTGACACACCAGAAACGACCCAACCTAGGGCGAAGACTGCGCATTAGATGCCACTGGTTCTGACGAAATACATGGACATAGATAAGGCACGTTAATGGGGCTTGCGATCCCTCCGGATAAACGGAGAAGAAACGCATGATCTATCGTGCTAGAACCCTCGCAGACGGTATTACTTCAACAATGCATGCATGTCAAATAACGACGGCCCGCTACCATGCGGTCGCTTACAATGACCAGAGCTTTTCGGCAGGACGGAAAGCCCATTTACCGCATTGTAGTTAGGCCGCATCGGTGAACACAGAACTCACACGAATGTAAATATTTCAGAGTGATAGTCTGCAGCATAACCGGTATGGCATCCAGTCTAGCGACCAATGGGATCCTATATTCAATTTTCGAGACTTCGAGGCTTGACCAAAGTTCAGGTTTACCAATTGAGCTCAATAAAACAATTTTGTGCGGATGCGCTGCAGAGGCTCTGGACCAAAACGAGATTCAAACCGCAGTGCGTCACGGGCTTACTTGGAGGGGCAAAGTTCATAAATACTGCGGTACATACGTTTAACTGACGGGCTTTATACATAAGCCTGCAAGCCGAGACAGCTATTGAGTCAAATCACATAATCTGTTGGTTGACAGGCTCGGGCACTCGACTCGTGTATGGGCGCACGAAGAGGGGGCGAGATTGACGTCGAAGACGCCAATCCTATGACATATAATAATAATATAACACTATAATATCCCCAGATCTTCTTAGTCACGTCCCAGTTGAATCACACTCTTATATTACAATACTACGTTTTATATTACAGTACCATTTTTATAGCATTTTTATTATCTCAAACTCGTCGCATATGCCTCACTCACCAACAATAGCATGTACTCATGCTACTCGTAATATGCGAGTACACATTTATGTTTACTCTATTCGATGAGCCAACAGCTGATTATTTTCCGCAGGCTATTATGTAAACCAACTTTTTTACATTTTCATGATGTACTAGAGGCTTTTTAGCCATACTGTAAACCAAGAGGGAGTTCAAAGGCGTTTGCCTATCTTTCCCTTAATAAACTAAACTTATATCAAAGCATGTCGCACTATAGTAAATCCAACGAACTTAAAACATATTACGACGCGGCAATGGCTTGGAGGACTGACAGCCAAACAAACCTTAAAGTAGCCTCGTACACCTGGAGTGGAGCACAGATATAGTGTGTGGCTCGCGGAGACGGCTTATTTAACTCTACCAGTTACTGCGCTTGAGTCAACCTCTAGGCGTCTGGACATTATCTTACTATTGGAGCAGGGTGAGTGAAGAAATTGAAAGTTCAGTGGGCGCTGCACAAGTCCGCTTTCAGGACAAATTAATTCACACGCGTCACCATTCTGTGCCCAGTAGGCTAGGGAGTACGTTCGTTGACGAACGTTCACCGATCGCTAACGGAACTCACTCGTTCCGCTCTGCCTTGGGACTCAATCTCGAGCCCTGCCAGCAGCTGCACAACAGCAAGTAGTAGAAAAGGCAGATAATCACTACCGGCAAGGAAAAGGGAGACTTGAATGGCCATGCCTGGGTAATTAGCCAGCCAGTTATACTCAACAACAGGTGGTGCACCACTGAAAGCTCGAACTCGCGACCTGTTGATCAGAAGTCCAACGTTCTAACCCTTGAGCGGTATATTATCGGACGTGAGGGTCAAACTCTCCCATGGGTTACCTGGTGTGAGGGTTGTAGAGCTGGCGCTCCGAAGTGTTGTCGCACGCGAACCGTGAGGTCGATCGCTGGAGGACTCTTCGATGAAACTAGCCGTGGAATAGGTAGCGGGCGCCATCGTGCGAGCGGTGCCGGCGGTATCTTGGCCAGTGGCGTCGACAGTTGTCATTAACGACAGGTCTCTCGCAGACAGAATGTTCGCGCGTGGTGATCTGAAAATGAAAGAAGTGTTCATAAATGCTTTAGGAGTGGAAATAGCAGATGTTGCCGACAGAGGATTCCCGTGATAAAAGGAAGCAGCATACTTTTAACATACGGTTTACTGTTAGCAGTCAATGAGATTCGTAAAAGAACGCATGATAAATAAAACAGAAGAAGCCTTTCGCGAGGACAGCCTCGTATGTTGTTATCTTAGGAGAGTTAACAGGGCACAATATTCTGCAATACGTTTGACTGAATGATTTCACCGACAGAGACAATGGAGACTGGACAAGGCCATTTCTGGATTAGTAGTCATCAGTCAGCTATACACAACCCCAGGTATTGCGGCACCCGAGGCTCGAACTCCGACCTGTTGGTTAGAAGTGCAACGCTATAACCCACTGCGCCACGAGCTCGTTGTCTTTTCGGTTTCAATCGGGAATATTAATAAGTCAGAAATGACCATTTTGGTTTCCCTCGTCTTCGTCCGTAATTTCATTCTGCCTATATCACTGGCTGCTCTGCTGGGTGGGCTCTAGAGTGAGCCCCAAGGCATAACGGGGCGAGTGTGTCCTGTAACCGATCGGTGAGCCCCTACTTACCATAGCTAATATTCCCGATCCAAACCGGCAATACAACGAGCTCGTGGCGCAGTGGGTAGAGCGTTAGACTTCTGCCCAACAGGTCACGAGTTCGAGCCTCGGGCGCCGCAGCGCCTGGGGTTGGGTATGGCTGGCTGATGACGGCTAATAAGCCAGAAATTACCAAGGCATAACAGGGCGAGTGAGTCCCGTAACCGATCGGTTAACGCCAACCTATCATACTTTTGAGTGCTAATAAGAACTCATTATCGTCAGGTTCATTGCCTTGTTGGATTCATGTGCCAGGCTTTTGTTTCTGGTCCAATTACTGGAAACATTACGAACAGCAATCAATAACGACTTCCTAAGGCGCACGCCACTCCCCTCACCCCAAGTCAGCCCGTTTACAATTAAGCCAAACGGAGAATGGAAGTGAAAATTCATGCCAAGCAACATTCGGTCGTTGAAGCTCATGGCATCTTTATTGCTGGTCAACTTGACAGATATATGTCCAGGCACAATACTCCCGCAACCAACCCTGACAGAGCCAAATGGATCAGTCTTCGCGACGTTTCTGTAGTCCACATTTTGTAGTTTAAACTCTGAGAGCCTTTAAAATCCATGTGGCAAATGAGCTGTAGACTTAGTGGCAGTAGACTTAGTGACAAAGTCTTCAAAAGCAATGCCCATTACCCTTTTTATATACTGAACTACTTGAATGAGTATGGGGAAGCTAGTCAAACCATCAGCAGCGGGGTCGACGGCTACGATGAACGAGACAACCCTTCAAAGCCCTAAAACCTAGATTCCCTTTGGCAGGTAGGTGTTTGAACACCTCAGAGGCACTTCTATCAGACTTAACCGATGAAATGGTTCTTCAACGGAAATAAGACTTGGTTTGCAATATCAACACCAATCAATCGTTATACTTAAACAACAACTAACAACTATATACATAAGTGTGTTTGCACTCTTTGCAGGCGCGGGCTTTTGAAATTGCGCCGCCATATTTTCTGTTCTCCATTCGCATGTGAATCCTCTTATTTGTGCGTCGATTGGCCTAGTTCACCCATTATATACTGTATTTAAAACCCTATTTGTTTATTCGAACAACAAAAAGAGGTCATCAGCGCACGACGCTGGCAACATTTTGAAGGAAGTCGAAATTGATCAATATTTTAAGACGCATTCAAGGACGATTCTTCACGGTGACTGTAAGACCTTTTTTGCAGAAATTTTTGGAATTTTACTTTCAAAATAAAGCGTAGCTCTCTCTCTCTCTTTATTGCTGATCGATCTGATGGAGCAATATTTCCGCAGCCAATCCTCGTTCCACTATCCGTAACCCCTGGGAGCACTAGATGGGTCAGTCTTCCTGATGTGTCTGTGGTCTACCCCTTGCAGCTTTAAAAATGACATTCTTTGAAACCTATGTATCGAGTGAGCTGTGGAGTAGGGGGAATATAGTGGGGGCTGGATGACTAATAGACAACCGATCTGTGGCGTTGACGGCCAAAATTCAAGGTATCCTGCAAAGCACAGGCTATAGTAGGGCTCGGTTTACACCATGGGCATCAAAACTACGCTGTTGGTTCTTCTCACATTCGGAAACGTGAACATTAATGGAACAAAAAAGGGCCTTAATATGTTCATCGGTTACAGACCGAAATAGAAGCGATGCGCCTCAGTACGCATGAAAAAGTTCGCTTGGGCCTAAGCGGAATAACTGTTAAATTTTAGATCGGCTTTCTCTGCAAGCTAGGCTTAGATATTCAAGTTTTGGCTATAAATGGTGGGAAAGCTGGCTGCGCTTCTATGAAGTTCATTGGCATTTACTGGCTGTGGACAGTAAGCCGTTTCCGGGAGGAGAAAAACAGAATTCAGAAGGCTAGTCGGTGGTCACTGAGTGCAAACGCCGACGCCGTAGATTTACAGGTTCGCGATCTGTTGATCGCTGGATCAGATTCGATGCAAATTACGATGGTTCAGGTGTTGATCTCGAAAAATGACAACAAAGATCGTAAAAGCGCTTGAGGAATGAGCGAGAAGGAGGTGGGAGGGGGGACGAGGTGAACACAGGAGCTGGTGTACAGTTTTGATACTCACGCTCCCAGTAAAATAGCATAGTAGGTGAGTATTTACGCCGTAAGCACTAGAAAGCAACCGTGCTCCGACCAAAGGTATCCCTCCGTAGCAATCCTGCATATGGTTAAGCTGAATTGACGTTCAGCTTCTGGGCAAAGACTCACCAACAGCAGCATCTTCCGTTAATTAGCTCCTTGAAAACAAAAAAACCTTAAGAGGACGCCAGATGAATCCATTATGTGTTGTCTCAGATTTCCCCTACAGGACCCACCAATCGGTAGCAGGCAGTGTGAGCGAAATTCTGCGGGATTCTATGACGAAAATGACAAACCTTCAAAGTCCAAATATTTCTTCCCGTTCCTATGAAATTGCCCTAAAGCCCACTTCCCTTTGGCGAGTAGGTGCTTGAACAGCCCAGAGGCATTCCTAGCAGGCTCGACTGCTGAGCTGGTCTTTTAACGGAAATAAGACTTTGTTTTTACCCAGTTTCCCGCTCGTTATGTCGCCCATACTTACTGCGTTGTCAGTTGACCGAAATGTCCAATTCCTGGTGGCTTCCAAGACATATAATCAAATTCCCTCCATCCATATCCTAGTGCGCCAGTTTGCAATACCAACACCAGTCAGTCGTTAAACCTCAATAGGAGCCAATCATTGTATCATTTGGATTCGCACTCGATAGCAAAGACTTGAACAACTTTTTTGGCGCATATGCGGATAAAATAACTGAACGATGACCATACCTGCGTAAACAATTTACGATCAACGGATACCGAAGAGACTTTACAGAGAACAGCAGACACCAAGAGCACATATGACCATCGGAAAAGTCTGGAGGGCCATTCCTTGCGGTAAAGGAGGCTTACTGCACTTGTTATGGCTGCGATCATGCCTGATCTAACCGGCCTCGATGATACCACATATTGTACCTCTCCATGCGTGACGATTCGCGGCAGCAGACCTGTAGAGCTAAACTCATTCTCTTCTCTAGCGACGGGTGCCGAATACCAAAGGTCCAAGCACCGCCTCCATAGCTTGCCGAACAGTGTCGGGCCAGAGAGTTAATTGACCTCCTCTTCAACGCCTCCAAGAAGGTAACGATGCCGGATCGAGAGCAGTAGAACAGAGCTCATGAGGCGGGTGACGGGGACGTGCCCAAACCACCTCAAGGCGGTTTGTCGACTGTTAAAATGTACCGGAATAGACATTGCCCACAGAACCCGGACCCCAACTCGTCTCTATATGATGCATACCCTAAGGACACGCCATCACTTACCGATACCCCGGCAGTTGCTTACACAAAACAATGATTTGGACGGCAAATACGCTGGGAAAACTGGATAGAAGTTGCATATTCACCTACATGAGCACAGTCTAAACCCCAGCTCTCAAATTAGAGTACATTGAAGAAAGTGGCCATATTTTTTTACTATCGCGGCATGAAATTCCACCAGCATACAAGATTATGCATCGTTATACCAGCAAAAACTGCGGCAAGATGGCTACAAGGAACTCCGTAGATGTGCATAAACAGAACCGGGCAGCGAGCTCAACTGACGAGGCAATGTGCTGTCAGGGCTAACTACCCCCACTTCTTTCCGGTATGCAGGTAGTCATCGATCTCGCATGAGATTCGCCAAAAGTCCAAGGTAATGAAGAGTGCAAGAGATCACCTGGACGCCAAATAACTCGATATGTCATATAGATTTTCGTTCATTTTTGTGTCTAAACTGAATTAGCAATGACTGGCCGACGACGCTCTCCGAAACTTAAGCAGCGAATGACTCCTCTATTTCTTTCAAAGTATCACCCTGGATTTCGCAACTTTGCCATCCCAAACCCATCTTTTACAATTATTTGCGGGCAAGCGAAGGTGACAACTGTCCCTAGCGGAAAGCGTACAGCCACATACTGAGTCCCAGTCAGCGACTGCAGGCTATACGACGTAAAAAAGAGTGAAGGATGCGTTAAAGCGACGTCGACTCACGGGACAGCAGTGTCGTTTGCGGAAGTGGCGGAGCGAGCGGACACTTTGGGAAGGGATCCACCACTTCTGCTGCTGCTACGGGCCGTTGTTGCGTAATCGTTGGCCACGGAGGCTGCAGATGACATTGACACCAACGAGGAGGCCGTAGTGGAGGTGGTAATGGACGCGGTGGCGGCGGCGGCGGCGACGGTAACTGAAACGGAAACCGATGTCCCCTCCTCTCCCTGGTCAACAGACAGTGGCAGTTTCAAGCGGTCTGATGAAACGACTGCGGAGCCAGACACACTCTCCTCCTCCTCCGGTTCTGTCGAATCACCCTGAAGGGTTTCCCTTTGTTTGTGCGAGACGGCGGCGCGCTTGCGGGAGACAGGCGTACGAACCTCACCTTTGCCGACTAACGGGGGAGTGAGTTTGGGCGGTTCGGCCAGTTTGCGCCTGAGGGACTAGACATTAGGCGAGAGAAAAAGTGGACAAGCAAGGGAACCTGGTTAAGTTTGCGATCTTCATGGATCTTGACTTGAGGTTAACAGGGAAAAGTGACATCAATAGCGGCGCTGTTGTTAGGTGGACCGATAGGCAGCGCGACCGATCACGAAAAACACACACTGTCGATACACGGGGCAGTGATTAACTGCGTGAGGATTAAACCACCCTACCACAGGTCTCGTCCTCCATTTACAAACGGATCAATGACAGAACAAGGACAATACGAATGGTAACGAATAGGTTGCAGTGGATGGCCTTGCAGAGAGCCCCATCTACACGTGCCACTCCCCCATGCTGAGATAACAGGCCTCCGGTTGGTAGACGTGCCAGCCAACCTTCATCTGTTTTTGTGGGTCAGTGAAAGCGTTCACCACGTCTTGGATGATATACTCAACATAGTTTCATAGAGCAACAGCAAAATTACTGCACGCTATGGAGGGACCGGATCGTGTAAATTAGTATTTGGGTTGTTTGTTGGTTTTAAGTGCAAATAAATAATTAACAAAACATAGATATTTTGCATTTGTTATTCTTTCATTAACTTTCCATTTCATGCACCCTTATAGTTGGCGTTATTTCTGTGATTCTTAATATATCCATTTTTCTGCAATTCAAGTTAGTAACAATTAGTGTAGAAAGATAAATGCCCCGCCTGCGAACAATTTCAGGAAGCGTAAATAGTGCCATGTCTTAAACTTAACAATACTCTGACAAAAACTGCACTTTAACCTTAATTTAACCGCAAACCTACCGTAAACCTAAACCCTACACTTAAAACGGACACAAACCTTAGCTTTTAAAATAATCCAGACTCTAACCCAAATCCCGACCTTAACTTAATCCTAATCTTCACCGTAATCCTAGACGTAATTTCTGTGGGATTTGACGCTAAGCGAGCTGTTCCTGTTCCCGTGTCCTGTTTAGGCGGCCATATAAGACATCCTTACCATGTAGCGTTTTAAAACTTTAGAAAAAACCAGCGTGAGTGGATTTTTCGCAAGAGCTATTTTCTTGTGAAACTCATGAGAGTTCCTGTGTTAGCAAATTTACTTCACCGCGATAACCAAGTCACACCAGAATTCAGCATGACAGGTTTTAACGAAATAAACATGGGTACTATTTGCAAAATGTACCATTGATATACTTAATATAAAAATTAGGTATCTGGATATGGAGACGACTGATTACCTGCAGTGCTTTCGACTCGAGCTGGACAACCTCAGACTCCTGAAGTGCCAGGCGTTCCGACAGCAGCATTACTAGCTGGGCTTTGTGTTTGCGTCTCTTGAGTTCCTCAGCACGCATCTTATACAACCTAGACAAAACAGCAAAGGTCAACAAGATGTGACCATAGAAAAATCAGGTTCGGTTTCAGTTAACCAAGCAAACGTTGAAAGGAAAATAAGGAAAGAAACAGCAAACAAACGAAGAAAGCTGAAGGGTATTTAGAACACAAACGAGATGCTGAAGCAAACGGACTTTTTGGCGTTTGCGATGTCCAGGCTGGTTGGGAAAAAAGAACGGGGGGCGTTGTTCGATTGGTTCTCAAAGCATGCTTAGGTGAAGATAAAGTAATTGCGCTGAAATGTAAAAGCTCGTTACCCTTTATAGTCTTCCGAGTTCAGGCGAAGTATTTGGCCACCAGGTTCAGACACATCGACCGCCTTCTCCACTTTAGCTAAAGTAGGAGGCTTTGAGGTCTCTCCAATAGGCTGGTCTAAGGCCTCAATGGCAGTCAGGAGATCATTTGTTGTATTTAGGGACTACAAGGTATAAGAAACAGTCGAGCAGAGTCCGTTATTTAGATGCAAAATAAGCTGTACTGAAGCGTATAAAGTAGGAAGCATATTACAACTATGGCCTTGCAAGGCGTATGTGAATTTGGCAGACCTTGTCAGCGTGGAAGGGGCGATCGAAGGCCTTCGGGAAGGTATGATGAGTTGATTGGCTGTTTCGCTCTTTAGACTCCGTTTCAGGAAAAATGACTGAAGTTTGAAGTGAAGTACGGGCCGAAATGCCTAGGTCGAGCCGAGAATTAGAGATTTCCGCAACCGACTGTACAGCTTCAGAGACGGCTATAAAGGAATGAACAGGGGACTAAATGAATACGACAAGCCCAGTATAGTCAAATTAAAAGGGACTGTCAAACGTTTAAAGGAAACGAAGGTAGGACTGAGTAAGATGCTGCCTCTGCTTGGCGAGGGCCATTTAATTAAATTCTACTTACCACCCACAGTTGACTCTAGAACAACTGAGCCATTCGCTGATGAGGTACGAAGAGTCGAATCCTGCACACTGCTAGTCCTTGCAGTCTGAGAGATCTCTAGGATACGCGAACTGCTCGGGTTCGAGGTATGATGAGTACTGATGGAGGTTGAAATAACAGCAGCGGAAGATTCGTTCTGCGAACTTCCGCGGCTTGAAGAAGCTACTGCGGCGGACTTCCGAGTTTGCAAGCCAACGGGCCCAGACTAGACAACGAATCGAAAGCCAAAGGTTGACAGGGGCTATCTTTATGGATGGATATCGTATAGGATGACCGGAATGCAACTATAAATTCAGACTGATGACTACAAACCGAAGTAGAGACGAAGAAAAAATAAGGCAATATTCGAAAACAATAAATTCACTGGGGTCAGTAGACGCAAACTAGTTACTCGTTAGTGAGAGACTGCCATTTCATTATGGTAGACAAAGGAAGAGGGCTGGTGTGGAAGAAGAAGAATAAGAAGAAGAGAAAGAGAAGGAGGAGAATGCGGAGGAGGGGAGGGGGAGGGGAGAGGAGGAGGAGGAAGAGGAGAATGAAGAGGCGGACGAAGAGGAGGAGGAAGAGGAAGAGAAAGAGGAGGAGGAGAAGGAGGAGGGGGATGAAACGGCAAAAATTGGAATACATGAAAAGGGAATAAGAAGTAGAGAGAGAGAGAGAGAGTGAGAGAGAGAGAGAGAGAGAGAGAGAGAGATTTGATGACTCACGTCCTCCTCTTTTACAGTACGGTGGTTTTTGTTAGATGGAATAAGATCCGAAGGTCGCGAATGAGTGCAAGTCGGCTGGTTGATTCCAAAAGACTCCTTTACCTGGCCGCACTATGAGGAAATTTAAAAAAAGTGCATCATCAGCCTCAAAATCTGGTTGTTATTAAACATGAGGAGACGGCAAAGTGAGTAAAGGCTAATTGGGGGAGGGGTGATAGAGTCAATCGTAGGCGAGGTACCTGAATCAACTGGGCAAGGCTAACTGATTCAGCCTGTGCAAGTGACAACTGACGCAGGGACTCCATCCCCTGCAGTTGCTCGATTGACGCCGCCAGCGCGTCTAGACGATTGACATTGGCAGTTAGGCTTAGACCGAGGGCAGCTGCAGTTAGGCGTGGTGGACCTGTTGGAGCCGGTGGTAGACGGGTAATACGGGTATTTTTGGCTCCTAAAGTTGATTGGCTTTTTGAGGTTGAAATTGCTGAAATGGCTGTAGAATTCTGCGACGATTTCACGAGTATGGTGCCCGCCTAATTGAGAAGTGGGAATTTGTGAGTGCGTTTGCAGGTAAAATAGGTGCCCTAACGGTAAATTTCAGGAAAGGCAAATATACCTGTGCCTTAACGCTACGCTAACCCTAACTAAATGAGGATTTTGGCAGATTTGAATAATTTGTTCGACCCGCTTGTGAAACTCGGCGGCCTCGGTGGGATTCGAACCCACGCCAGCAAGGTGAAGGTTTTAGTACAGCCAACACTCTATTCAACTGAGCTACGAGGCCCCACCGAGGCCAACGAGTTTTTCACAAGTAGGTCGAACGAACTAACCCGAACCTAAAACTAAACTTTCAACTTAATATTAACCCTAGCCATACCCTAAACCTAAACCCTACAGTTAACATGACAATAACCTTAACCCTTACCTAAATCATGAAATTAACCCCAACTCTGACCTTAAACTCAAATTGAAACCTAACCCTTAATTTAAACCTAATCCTCACCTCAATCCTAAGCATAATTTCATTGGAATATAGCGCAAAGCCACATGTATTTTGGAGGGTTCCTTTTATCCTGTCCAAGTCAGGCGGCCATACAAGGCATGCTTGCCCAGAAAAATACTCAAGAGTTCTTAGTTCTACTAGTGCTCCTTCATCTTCAATATTCGCGGCTTGGGTTTAGTGGTGTTTATGTGTGTTCGCTTTTGCCAGCAGGCCCGTCTGATAAAACTGCACATTTATAAGTAAACGGGAGGAGAGGGTAAAATCGGTGTTGAAAATAGTCTAGGAGAGGGCTTTTCCTTCCAAACAAAGCACTCAGAAAGACCACTATGCAGACTGAGTAAAAGAAGCACAAAGGGAAAACTACCGCCCAAGAAACAGCACGAGGACCGTGCACACACACACAACACACCAGTGGAGTCGAAGTGATGCTTGCCAACTGCGTGTGGTTGACGTTCATCGTCGGATCACCCAATGTCCGAAGAGAGGGTCGGTGAGTCGCGATCTCAGAGGCCATGTTTGTGTCCTCGATAGAGACTTCTGTATGCGGTTTGCAAGACACATGTGCGGTCCTGAAGGGTAGAAAGGTGCTTGATGTAATGCCTAAGAAAGAGATCTGGTTTGTGCGATGTGTGCATTAGAAGCAAGCTAGTAACATATTCGTAAATCGGCTCAATATTCCGCCGAAGGGGTGATGAGGAGGAGCAGGAGCAGGAGGAGGTAGGTAGGAGGAGGAGGGAGGAGGAGGGGAGGGAGGTAGGAGGAGGAGGAGGAGGAAGTAGGATGAGGGAGGTAGGGAGGAGGAGGAGGAGGAGGTAGGAGGAGGAGGTAGGAGGTAGGAGGAGGGTAGGAGAGGAGGAGGGAGGAGGAGGAGGAGGGAGGAGGGAGGAGGTAGGAGAGGAGGAGGAGGAGGAGGGAGGAGGAGGAGGAGGGAGGAGGAGGAGGGAGGAGGAGGAGGAGGAGGAGGGAGGAGGAGGAGGAGGAGGAGGAGGAGGAGGAGGGAGGAGGAGGAGGGAGGAGGAGGAGGGAGGGAGGAGGAGGAGGAGGAGGAGGAGGAGGAGGAGAGGAGGAGGAGGAGGAGGAGGAGGAGGAGGAGGAGGAGGAGGGAGGAGGAGGAGGGAGGAGGAGGAGGAGGAGGAGGAGGAGGAGGAGGAGGAGGAGGGAGGAGGAGGAGGAGGAGGAGGAGGAGGAGGGAGAGGAGGAGGAGGAGGAGGAGGAGGAGGAGAGGAGGAGGGAGGAGGAGGAGGAGGAGGAGGAGGAGGAGGAGGAGGAGGAGGAGGAGGAGAGAGGAGGAGGAGGAGGAGGAGGAGGAGGAGGAGGAGGAGGAGGAGGAGGAGGAGGAGGAGGAGGAGGAGGAGGAGGAGGAGGAGGAGGAGGAGAGGGAGGAGGAGGAGGTGGTGGAGGAGGAGGAGGAGGAGGAGGAGGAGGAGGAGGAGGAGGAGGAGGAGGGAGGAGGAGGAGGAGGAGGAGGAGGAGGAGGAGGGAGGGAGGGAGGAGGAGGGAGGGAGGAGGAGGAGGAGGAGGAGGAGGAGGAGGAGGAGGAGGAGGAGGAGGAGGTGGAGGAGGAGGAGGGAGGAGGGAGGAGGGAGGAGGAGGACAAGGAGGAAGGAGGAAGGAGGAAGGTTATATAGTGGATGGAATGGAAAGGATTTGCAGGCTGCAGTAAAGTGCACCTGTGACTCAGCTCCATCTGCATGCACTGGAGGATGAATCACCGTTTCCTCTCAGCAGAGCAAGTCTGGTCAGTGCAGTTTTTTGTGGGCGGTGCTTGTCGGATCGATATCGGGAAAGCGCGAGGAACGAGTCAGGCAAGCGGCACTTCACTCATCATCTACTACAGACCCAACTAGTGATTTCTTGTGTCAAACCAGAAGATGCACAGAGACGACAAAAGGCTGACCGAAGAGTTGCAATTTCAAAGGTTGGCTGGAATGTACTGCGGAAAGCATTCAACGAAAAAAAAACAACGGCCCAGGGAGCTGTTTTCGAACATAGGCAGCCCTGACTTCGCACAATGTTGCCCTCTAGCGCAATTGGCCGGGATGGGGTTAAGTTAAACAAGACTCAGAGTCAATTGTTTTTAATCATGCGTCGCCTTTTCATCAGGCAGAAAACTGACGGCTGGCAGGCCGCGCCTGTAGCCTCTCCAGAGAGCAGTAAAGTAGGATTCAAATTACTTTGGCCTTAAATGCGCGCATAACTAGTCATGGTGCGGTGGGGGGAGGGTGGGTGGTCAGAGCACACCTCTGCAACAACGTGAACTACCGAATCCTACACGCCAGGCGTCGTTCTCACTCCAAAAAAATTCGAAAAGCTACTAATCAACTCCGCCGGCATTCGGGAAGGAAACAGAAGGCGCGAGAGAAGGGCTGAAGACACGCAGCCCAGGTTGAGTGTGCGAATGCGGCCAGCAGCTCACGGGCATGACCCCGACTTTAGCATGCGCACATAATGGCTACTGAGAGTCCTCTCGCGGTTCAATTACTTTCTAGCTAGATGAGACATCGCGAGAAAAGGAGCAACCGAGGCTAAATAACATCGACAGACGCATTGAGACGGCATTGCTGTCACGGTTCCTTAGCTTACCTGGCATGACCGCCTAGACATGATACAGGAAAAGGGACCACCCACAATATATGTGGCTTTGCGCTAAATTCGAAAGAAAATATGTTCAGGATTGAGGTGATGGTTAGAGTCATGATTAAGTTTGAGGTTAAGATCAGAGTTGGGGTTAGGGTAATGAGTAACCTAAAGTTAGTTAAGCATGTTTTATTATTGTGTAAGGGTTAAGACTAAGGTGATAGTTTAGTTTTATGTTAGGATTAGGGCTCGCGTTAAGACACGGGTATATTTACCCTTCCTGAAATTTACCGTAAAGGCACGTTTTTTAAGCGGGCGGGGTGGTTCCTATTCCCGTGTCCTGTTTAGGTGGCCATGCAATGCATCCCTACCTTACCTTAACTGGGGGGCCGAACAGTCCTTTACTCGCCGGTCGGATATCGCTTTTTGAATGAGGTTCTTTTAGGCCGCCGGCAAAATTTACTCGAAAAAAGAAAAATGAAGTAGTATGAACGTTTTTAATTGATTTTCAGATAGCCCTATAAATTCTACAGAAAACGTGCACAAAGATATCCTTGTAATCATTTGACAGCAAATTACGTCTTCGCTCACTTTTTTTCGGTTTTAAAATTTTTCAAATGATTACATTTTTTTAGGATGGCGAAATGTTCATTCATAAAACATTTTATCTGTTTATTCATTAATGCTGCTTGTAAAGTACACAACATGTTCGATATCCACTGCAGAATTTAATGAGCCATATATGACGTTTTCTTAACCACGTATAGAACTGTACAAATTTATCTACACGGAAAATATGCGGTTCGTGGTTTGGAATCCTGGAAGTCAGGTAAGGTTCAAGATCATTCAGGAAATGAAACGTTGGGTTTAAAGTTAGGTTAAGGGTCAAAGCTGTGATTAGGTCAGGAGTATGTCAAGGGTTAAGGTTTGGGTTCCAGGAGCTGTAGGGTTTAGGTTTAGGGTAGGGCAAAAATTGAGATTAAGATTGCAATTAAGTTTTATGTTAGGGTTCGTTATAGAGTTAAGACGGAGGAATATTTATCCTTCTTGAAATTTACGGCAGAGTCAATTACTTTAAGTGGGTGGGGGCGGTTCCCGTTCGCGTGTCTTGCTTAGGCGGCCATGCACGACATCCCTACCGAAAAGCATTTTTTGAAACCGAAAGATACCCTTTCTTCAAGCAGAACATTTGAAGAAGACGTAATTTACCAACAAATAAGTACAGGAAAGATGAATTCACACCGGCTACCAATTCAATGCTTTTGAATTTATCGGGGCATCGAAGATGACTAAAAAATTATACTACTTAAGTAGTCATTAGTAGCACAACTCTACCTAGGTAATCTTTTCTAGTCGAAAACATTTTAGAATTCCGTTTAATCTTTAATGGGATAACCAATCTACCGTATGTGTGGCACGAAAGAGACAACGGGGGATGGGGGGGGACAAATGACTGGCCAAACGCCGTGTGTAGGTTCGCCTCCAACCAGGTCGACCTGTCAGTGGAATACACAAAGGATGTGGAATGGTGTCGCGCATGTCTACAGTTACGCTTCACCTTCAGGCAGTGGAGGTCCTCGTGGAGTAAGACGCGAAAACTATCGAGCTGCTGAACGCCAGGCAGCAGATATATAACCCCATTCACTGACCCGATACAAAGCATGACATTTCTAGGATAATGCTGGTGAGGTTAATGACAGTTGCTGGTGCAGTTAGGCGTGTGAATACATTGGTGATGAGGGAGCTTGCTCTCGGTGGGGATGGGGGAAGGGGGCAGCGGCAGCAGACCAAAGTAAAATATGCTTACAGATCAGGGGCGTGAGCAGCTAGACGACACTTCTGTCTGTAGACGGACATGAAACGCAGGGGATCGGGCTCAAACTGGAAGTCCCCGTTACGAGTAGTCTCAACATCGCCGTTTTTCTTTCCGACCGAATGTCCGCTGACTCGTACAGCCGGCCTTGAAGTGTAGCATGGGTGGTGGCGTGGCTTGGTGGCGGCGGCCGCGGAGTAAAGCTAAAAGGCGGAGTTGTTAGTGTGGTGAGAAACTGTGTGTAACAGGTCTCGAACGAAGGATCATACGGTTCAATGTGTTTAGGGGGTTGACAACAAATTCGTTCACTGGACAACCTTATCATGACAGACTTAAATTGAGGCGAATTAAAAGTTAAGATTGCGAAAAAAACCTCGTAATTTCTCTTCCGGATTCAAGAGTCTTTTTGCTAAGATTTACAATACCTAGCCCTGTGGTGGTCACCGGTAATGCCTTACAGTAGATGGCCCAACTCATGAAATGTCCTCCACGAAACTTAAGATGGTATTATGACACACATTTGAAGTTGTTAATTTTGTTTTTTTTTACTGATTTGAGGCGCAAAATTCTGTTTACTAAGGAAGAGTTCATTTCAGATCTGTTTATTCAAGGCAAAACTGGGCAAAATGGGGCCAAATCCGACGTTTCTTGATTTACAGGTGATTTCCTACGTTATTGCACCATCTGGACCAAACCTTATTGTTTGTGTGCGTTGTATTACAAAGGAATATTGATATAAGCTACAAAATGTTTAAATAGATCCCTTCAGAGAACGGAAAATTTGATCTTGCGTTCACGAAAATCAGGTAAATGGAGATAAGAGAAATCACCTTGCTTTCGGGAAAACAAGGGCGAATTTAGTTGTAAAAATTCAGATTTACAAATGTTTGACTTTTTGTGCCAAAAAAACTCAGTAATAAACTTGTGTGCGTGTATTTTGTTTTACCACACCGATAATTGGAACTGTAAGCAAGCATATATACGAAAAACCACCACATGCCGTCATTTTTCGCTGTCACGCCGTATGCGTAGATGTCCAGACAATATCTAGCTGCAGTTGGCTATTAATGAATACGGAAAGGGCAGAAGTGAGACATTTCCTCGCAAAATCCTAGTATACATTCGGCATCTCGGTTGTGCATTTTCAATCTTAGAACTGGCCATTTCGGGCTTATTAGCCGCCACCATCCGGCCATGCCCAACCCCAGGTGTAACAATCTCTGAGGCTCAAAGCCGTGATCTATTGGTTAGAAGTTCAACCTTCCAACCATTGAGCGCACCAGGCTCGTTGTAACGTCGGTAGGCCGCATTAACAGTGGTAGTGGGGCGCTCATCGATCCCAAATTGGCGTTGCCTATAAACTGCGACAAAGGGAAGAAGAAGAAGAACTGACACATACCTGATCGGAAACAACAGCAGCCTCCTCGTCCGCACTGCCAACCTCGTCACTGGATGCCTCCAAGCAAAACCACCTGTCATCGTCACCGCCGGGGAGTGTGCCCAGGGTCTCCTCGTCGGTCGAGGGGGTAAATGGACTATCTGAGTCACTGGCAGCCGCCTCTCCCACAGCCTCCCTGGGGGCGCAACTGAGACTCAACAGACGACGCGTCCGATTGGCTGATAGTCGAGCTTTGCAGAGAGCCTCTTCTGTGCAAGGATCAGCCCGCGACGAAAAATGGGCGTGATGCCGGGCGCTAAGAGCAGCTAGGTACTTGCGGTGGTCCACATTGTCGCCAGACAGTCTGCCGAGCATGAAAAATAGACAAGGCGTAGGGTTCATTGAAAGCAAAAACAGGCAATGATGGAGATCAGAGACTGTGAAGAGGTTAAGCGGAAGACAGCATTACTCTGTGCGCGCAAATGAGGTTAGTAGGAAAAATGGGGCGTGAATGAGCACCTGCATTAGAGGGCATAGCGAGGTAGGTCATTTTGGTGAGAAAGGAGAAGAAGAAGAAGAAGAAGAAGAGGAGGAGGAGGAGGAGGAGGAGGAGGAGGAGGAGGAGGAGGAGGAGGAGGAGGAGGAGGAGGAGGAGGAGGAGGAGGAGGAGGAGGAGCATTGCAACCACCAGCGTCAAGAGCTTTTGCGAGTTAAGGTGAATGTTCGCATTCCAGGTGTGTGTATAAGTAGGTAACAAGAAGGATGTTCGAGCGGGAAAACATTTGTTTATTCATCTCAGATTTCCAATTCCTACAGGACTCCGTCGTCAGATCGGGTCCGACTGAACGCATGTCAGGATTGCGCATATACGAACACAAGCTGGCTGTGCAACGGATTATCAGAAGTGGTTGCCCACACGAACAAAACGCGCCACGAGTTTAACGTCGCAGCTACACAGGTAATCGCCCTCGCTAGAAGCAAGATAGGGTGCGAAATGATTGAATCCTGGGTCTCAGAAGGGAACTCAGTCAACTGGTGCATCAATCTGGCGCCGATATGCGGAGCCCTGCGCAGTCACCTCCGGACTGGCGTATCCGGTATTTGATTGGCTCCTATCCCTTATGATTGTTTCTTGTTCTGCTGCCGCTTTTATCTACGACGATAACAAGTTCAAAAGCTCAGAAGAAGAGAACCGTTTCCGGTGATCCAAAAGCCTTTTTCTTCTTCTTCTTCGCCAAAGAACTTTTGCTCAAAAGATGGTAAGGGAAGATAGCGCGGTAAGCAAACCGGGAACCCAACGCCAAAGGCTTCAGCGAATTGCGTGCAAAATAGGCATAAAATGATGGTGACATGTAACCAACCGCCTCAACGCCATCAACCTACAACCGATTTTTCGCAAAGTAGCAGTAGTTATCCTTACCTGAAAGAAAAAGTGTTTGAAAGTGGATCTGAAGTTTGGAGATTCCTTCGAATGATGACCCATATCGATTTTTAAAAATTCTAGATATGGAGAGCAGGCCGATGTGGTTATCCAGGATATAAGTAATTGTATGCGGCACACAAAACAAAGAATTAATGTTTGAGCTTGTGGTGGTGAGTAATGAGGAGATACCTGTCCACTTGCGTTAAGTTGTGCACTTCCAAGGAGACGATTTACCTGATTAAAGGAAAGAAACTGTAATTCACGGCTTAAGCAATCGAATACTGAAGTGGACACAAGGATTCTTGAAAAAGATTCTCCCAAAAGGCATGCGTAACAACCGAGGCTACGAATATCAACGCCAGATACGTTATCCAAGTCGCACTGCAGATAGGCAATGCTTTTCTAACCCAGTTAAGTGATAGAAGCCTTTCGCTGCAGCTACCGCACTCTCTCCTCCTCCCCCACCTGAGCCGGTTGTCAAGACAGAGTCAAGAAGACCGGAGATGGGAGAGGGCGCAGGTGGCTGATGCGGCTGGAGCCGCCCTGGGCGTACCACCACACCTGGCTCGGATCCCACAGATTGGGAGTACCATAAAGGCCACATTAAGAAGGAGCCATTTCAGCCTGACTCTCAGTTCACCAGTGAGCCACTCCACACAAAACACACATTGGGCTGACCACGCTGTCCGAGTTATCCCGTCAGTTTGGCTACCTTCCAAGGCACACCTTTTAGTGCACCGTGATAGCGCCTCAGATGGCTTATAGGGAGGACTGTGCGAGCCGGTCAGTGGTGGGAGGAATAGGCTCAGCTACTGACACAGTAGATAGCCTAACTCATGCAATGTCCATATCAGAATTTAAGGTAGTAACAGGGCACGCATTTTAAGGTGGTATTTTTGTCTTTTGTATTGAATTGATGCACAAAACGCTGTTTAATAACAAAAGAGTTCACTTCAGATCGGTTTATCGATGGGAAAACTGGGCTACATGGGGCAAAATCCGACGGTTCTTGCTATCTAAGAATTTTCCTACAGTATTAAAAGCTACGGATCAAAGCATTTTGGTTTTGTGCGCATCACTATGAATGCACATTACTATAAGCCGGAAAAATTGGAATATATACGAGACGCAATGACACGCCGCCACTTTTCGCTGTTACGGCGAACGCGAGACCTGTCAAGATGATTTCGGTCTGCAGTTGACTATAAATGAATAAGGAAACTTGAAACGGAAGGGGCAGAAGATTGACATTTTATCGCAAAATCTTAGTATATATCCGGTCACTCTCTTGCGCATTTGAAATCTTAGAACTAGACTGAGAAGCAAGCAAATATATCGAAAAACGCTCCAATAGAAAGAGGAAAGTGACTTCTTTAAGTTTCGACAGAAATTTTATCCCTACTTTTCAGCGAAGTCGAAAAACCGGTCAAAGGTTTCCAGTCTTTTCTTGACTTCACCTTGGAAAAACGTTAAATACGCAGATCTTCGACAGCGAAACGTCTAATAAGAGCGCTTTTTAAAAAGGTAACTTATTATAGAAAGTTGTTTAACTAATTATAGGCATATGTTTTTCCGGCTTTTGTAGCGGACGTTGATTTTTCTCGGCAGAGTTTTCATGTTTGAGTGAGTCTATAAATATGACCCAGACGGCCATCTGCTTTGGAAAGAATGACTAAAAAGTCACTACTTCAGTTAGTACTTTTAAGAAATGTCTTATTTTGAAGGTTTTACCAAACACATCGAACGGAATTTACAATTATGGACAGTCGACTGAAGACATTGAAAATCCTAAAGAATTCCCCACATTTTCAAAGACGATCTGAAAATCATCGTAATAGAAAACCTGAAATAGTTTTAAAGAAATTTAGCAATAGAAAAGTCATCTTTAAATACACAAAATGGTACGTTTAAGATTGCACCTGACGATTCAATTTTAATTTATTAGCCATTGACCGGTCTGTGAACTTGTGAGCTTATAAAATATTATATTCCCGTGACGTCCCTATCGGCGCAATCAAGCGAAAATCTGCTTGCCTTGGTAAAACGCATCTAAGACAATATACAATCGGAAGAAAAACTGCCAATTATCGTGAAACGGTGTTGGGATATACCCTCGCATGTTAGGCTGCTTGATGATGGCCATACTAGATGAATATATATGTGCAAAACTCTGAAAAAGACTACTTTCGAAATTAATTCTACTTTTGCTGCTTTGTTCACTCGTTTAATTGCATGGGCTGGCTTTCTATACATTTAACACATCAGTTTACTCAACTCGATTGATTTTTCACCTTTAAGTAAGTTGGACCTTTTCTGAATAAACTAGTATATCTAGACGATGCCTTATTTTTCCTAACAATCAATATTTATCGATGTAAAACTTTGGGGGACACAGCGTGCGCTAATTTCGCGTAACGGGCCATAACTCATGAAGCTTTAGACGTTTAGACCTTTCTGTCATGGTTGGCACGAACGGGTGAGATAGATACCACACAAGTCATTGCTACACTGTTAACACAGTAGTGGTGTTTGTAGAGGGCAATGGACGACAAATAACCTAGCAAAAGGAGTGAACTTGGCACAGGAAGAAAAAATTAGATGGGTACGTACAGAGAGTTGATCTTGTCGTCACCGATGACGTTTCGAGCGGTTGTTCCTGCCACACTAACAGCTGCCGTCTCCGTTGCCCTCTGTTGCTTCAGTTCTGCTACTGTACGTGCATCCTTCGTCAGATAGATAGACGAACGACCGACGCTGTTACCACCGGAGTCTGCGGCTCCGTTTTTGTCTATATCGTCGAGAAGACAAAAACAAAGGGAAGCTCAGAAAACAAAAAAGGGAAATGGAAGCGCACTGAGGGGAAAATTAGGAGAAGAAAAAAGAGTTGGAACAGAGTTCATAGGGACAAGCAAGAGGGAGGGAGTAGGGAGGATTAGAATGGGCGGAGGGCAGGGAGGCGAAAGTATGAGGTGGCGTAGGCTGGTGGAGGAGGAGAAGGAGGATGAGTGGAATTGAACATTGAAGGAAGAGGAGGGAAAAGAGAAATAGTTCGGGGGATGAGGGCAATATGACGCCTGCAAAACATTAATGGGGTTTATCAGAATCTGTACCCCGTGTACTGAATACTGAAACGGAACATTTTAAAATTACTTGGGTACTGATTCTACCTGAGGTCTAATAAAAATGCAAATTAAGCACCCCTGTAGCAATAAAAAATCAGTGAGTAGTTTCTGCTGTCGGCAGGATTGTAGGCTATGCTATGAGGATAAGAACTCAATGAGTTAACAAATCGAAAAGCAGACTTTACTCGTCAATATATTACCGCGTACAATGCCCTCTTTTATTACTGTCGAATAGGAGTCCATAAAGGGTTCTGACCGCTACAATTATCGTAGTCGCCGCTACCCGTGCCCAGTTAAGGAGCAGTGAAACAGCAGAGCCGTTGATAGAAGCTAACAGAGAAGTTCCAGGAAGGGAGGAGATGCGATCGCTGGAACAAGCAATTTACTCGCCTGACGGTCATCTTTTCGTTTGACTGAGATTGTTCAAAGCCCGAAACTATTCTGCCCTATGGACGCAGGTGAGACAGTTCACTGGTAGATAGTTCGGGTTAAATGGTTAACGCAAGCCTACAGTCAGCGTGACAGCGCACGAGAGGGGTAAACAAGTATGCCAGCAAGATGCCGATTGTGAGGCGCATTCTGGAGATAGAAAAAAGGCTGAGGACGGAAGCTTGGCAGGAGAAGAGAACGTCCGCGTCTGTGCAGCGTTCGCTGACTGGCCCGAGCGAAGATCGGCTGGTCTAGTCGCGTATTTCGGCTAATCGCTTGCACACAAGCATAATATCAAGGAAGAAGGTAACCCTACCTAACAAGACTGCTATAATGGACCACGTTAAAAACCGGCAATTTGACATTAGAAGAAGATGCGATCGCTGGAAGAGGAAGGTTATTGGCCTGACGTTTTGGATTCGCACGCGAATCCATCATCAGTAACAGTCACAGCGAGCCAAATTGCCGAGCATTTATCACGCCAACATACAACACGGATGGTGAAATTGCGACATGTAAGAACTTGGATGCGGACTGCCAAGCCATCAGCGCATCAATTACGATCCCCAGCGGTGCTCGCGAGAGCTGCTAATGAGAGTATGCATGTGGTTGCGCGACCACTACGCACTCGAAATACTGCACGCCGTGTGCCGCTATTACCCTTACCTGTGATTGTCTCTGATGATGGGTTCGAGTGAGAATCCGAAACGTCAGGCCAATAAACTTCTTGTTCGAGCTGACGCATCGTCTCCTTTTGAAATGTTTTCCGGAACTGGTCTGTTCGTTTCTATCAGCTATTCGGCATTAGTCATCGTCAACTACTGGACAAAACAGACGTATCAAACCGCGACCGGGAGGGACAATGCTCGGAGGATTCCACAAGTTGAGTAAGCCTTTACTTCCATACTCTCCAATGCAACCCTGGAGAACCGGCCCAGCACCTTGATGGATCCAAAATGCTTAGTGTACACCTATTACTTGGAGTGTCCTGTGTATGTATCTTACGATAAATAGTAAAATATCGAAACTCTTTGTTTCATGAAGAGAGAAACAGGAGAAGAGATGGAAAACAAAACAATGGAAAATGAAGATACAGGATTTTGCAAAAAAACGGACGATATACAATTGCGCAGACTTGATCCAGCAGACAAAAACGTCCGCAGTACCAAGCTGGTAGAAGGAAAATAGGAAATTGGACCATTCAGACAGACTCATCTCGGTCTGCCTTCTCCGGTACGACAGGAGTTTGGGAGGTACAGCTTTGCCCACTGGAACAGCTGCGGGCAATTCGGAACTTCCATGATGGAAACACCTTCCAAAAATAAGTATGAATTCGGTTCGGCCACGTATATGCATTGGTACAGCGGACACTGTTAACACTTTCAGGTGTCGTTATGCACCTACATGGTAACTCTGTTACTGAGAGAAAATATCACGATCAATGGCAATACTAAGACATAAAGAGCGTTGTCCTCCAGACAATAACGCTTCACCTGCCGCCGTCTGATACAATCCTGAAAAGGGAGGAGGAGGTGAAGGGGAAGGAGAAGAAAACCTTTTCTGAACGCAGAATCTGAGGGAATCCGTCACCCCACGAAACCAGCCCACGCTACCTAAGGCCAACATCACGGTTTAACCGGGTGTCTGGACAACCAGAAGTTTGAGGTACGCATCAAAGACTAATGAAACCCAAAAGGCAACAGTTATCCTCTTTAATTTGTCGATAAAATTTGCCGATATGACATAAAAAGCTTTCATCATACGAAGCGCCACAAGGAACTGTCGTATCCTGGGTGACAGAAGTCTCCGTCAAGCCCTCGGGACAATGACAAGAGGAAATTTGTCTTGCTGGAGGGCTAACATAAAACAGCGGCGGCCTTAGTAGTCGCGTTGATTGTGACAGAACTTTAAGTTTGGTCAGTCTGCAGGGTACCTTATAGACGGGTTCAGAGGTAGATGAGATCACAAGCCCAGCTATGTCAAAGCGATGAAAATAAAAGCCCATGGAGGCACGACAAGATAATAAGGCAGAACATGCGGCTGAAGTGACAATGACAAGAGGAAATTTGTCTTGCTGGAGAGCTAGCACAAAACAGCGGCGGCCTTACTAGTCGCGTCAGATGGCCGATCCCGCCCCGCATGCGTAAAAGTACCGAGAGGAGTAGACTGGGGTTGTGATGAGCAGGAGACATTTTGTGGACCGTGCTGCGTTTGAATGGGGTCACCACCAGGGCTCAGAGAGTTCGCCACACGCGGAGCTGAGGGGGCTGGTGGAGGGCCATTGAGGATGCGGTGGAGATGGCAGACGCCTGCCGCGGACAGTGCGATCGACGGCTGCGGGTTTACAAGGAAAGAAACCAATCACATTCACACGTACAGACATAGTTCACACTGCAGGGGTTGGAGGGGTGACGGACAGCAAACCCTGAAAAGCGTGTGAAAATTCGAAATGGTCACCGGGAGATACTGCGGGCTACAGTAAGTGATTTGGTAAGGATGCCTTGTATGGCCGCCTCAACAGGACAGGGGAAAAGGAACCGTTCGCAATGTATGTGGTTTTGCGCTTGAGGCCAGAGTAGCGGTCATAAGCAGGCTAAAGGTTAAGGTTATTACCGTGTTAACTTTAGGGTTAAGGTAGGGCTGGGGTTAAGATTAAGGGGATAGTTTATTTTTACGTTGGGGTTGTGTCAGCGTTAAGACACAGGTAAATTTATCCTTCCTGAAATTTACCTTAAGGCCACCTATTTTAAGCGGGAGAGGCGATTCCTATTGCTGTGTTCTGGTTAGGTCGCCACACAAGGCATCCCTACCAGTGATTTCATACACGCAGCACGAAGGGGGTGGATGAAGTGTTTATTACGCCAAAAAAAACAATTATTAAAACTGGCATGGTCTTCGAAAGGCTCCAATCAAGGTTTGGATAAACCATTGGAGGGCAAAAAGGGTAGGTACATTGTTACTAGGCTCAACCAAAGTCCGTGTATAAGATGAGCTCGAGTTAAGGATGAGGGAACTGACTACCTCTTCCCCCTGTCAAACGCAGTCAACTTCGCTTGGTGATAAAGTGCAAATTCTTGTGCACTAATGTCACTTACTTCCAAGTTAGGAAAGTTCCATGAGTCAAATGCCCTCCTTTACTTGATACGACTTTGACCCTTTCTGGTCAGACCAACGTCATTAATTTTGAGAGCAGAGTGTATTCAGAATTTTCTGCGCAAAGGGGCCCAAGGCAACATCCCCCCGTCGCCGCTGATGTCCACGAGTGAATAAGCCGATAGCTGTCCGCTGAACACGACAAACACCACCACCGCATGGGAAAGCGGCGGTAAACTGCTCGTCACGTAAGAGAGATCTGCACGGCATCGAAAGCATGCACCCGCGCAAATTCGCTGTGTTCTAACGACGAGAGAAGCAGGTACAAGATCAACGTAATTAGATATAGAATTCAGTGCAATGACCAATTAGTCTTCTATTTCAGGCTCCACAACTGCTCGTCACCCAACTGAGACTAACGCGGCTTATCTCACATGAATCTCACATCAGTGAAGGCTTCCATAAGGTCGAGCGTAGTATACGGAGGCCAGGTCGTGTGTGATGCGCGTAAATCGACAATTTAGTTCTGTCGGTCAGTTGTGCCCAACCCTAGCACCAAGTAGTTGACGGGGTCGGGAAAGGGAAGTGGGAGGTGAGGTGCACTCTGGGGACTAAACCATCACGATCCGCTGAAAGCTGTAGCTGGGAAGGGGGATAACGTGGGTCCTCTCAGGACGGGCAGTTTCTTCTTAATGTGGCCTCTGTGGCACTCCTACTCCGTTGTGATCCAAGCCACCCCTTTGTGTTCTCTGTGCAAACTTGGCCCATCGCGCACGGGCCAGGCGTGAGAGTGGCACGCGTGATCGGGCTATCTGACCTTGTCAGTCACTGTGCTCGCTTCCGCCTGCGGTCTTCTTGATTCTACCTTGACACCGGGAACAGATGAGTGAGGGAGGGGTGAGAATGCGGTAGATACTGAGCAAGCCTACTGTCCCTATAATCCACCTCACACGCAATTCACCGTCGTCCCTGCGTCCACCTCGGCGTGGGGCACACGGTGGACATCGTCGAAGTGCCATGGAGCAAGGAGGATCCATGGCGATCTGATTTCCCATTAAGGAGACCAAACTATTCCGTCAGTTGGTAGCTTTCATAGGAATTGTTTTCAGCATGACCATTAATTAGAGTGACGAGGAATCGGCGGTGGGATAGACCTCATTCTATCTGTGCTATAAAGCAGCACTGATGACGAAAGTAAACCCGCGTTCATGATGGCCGACTCCAGAGGAGCAGCCTCGGTGGGTGTAAATATTGGCCACTGGTAGACAAACAGAGAAAAACTCCAGTTATACGTAGACAATTCTCAGATGTGTCGCTCCAGACTGCATAAAAACGGCAAAACCACAGGAAGAATTCACGGAATTTTGCTGCCAAATAGCGAACCAGGGTAGTTAAATTAGAAGTTAGATTAAAAGAAAGGAGTACCATTAGTAGCATCAGCAGCGAGGGCTCGGCCATCCGTTTGCTTTCTTGGCCGAGTATGGCCTCGGAGGGTTGATCTTTTCCGTCCACGTCCATTGTGAGGACCATTATCATCCACAGAGGCACTGTCCTCAGCCTCAGCTAACAGTTCGGAAGCTCGTCGGGCCAGTTCGCTAGGCACGCGATCGCCAGACGCTGTTAGAAGACGCAGGCAACCCGATTCAGCCACCGTATCAGCGTTGCTGTTTGAGACACCTAATGCCTGCAGAGTCACGGCGGGAAACTCGGACGACCGGGTGGCAGCATCCATGGACGGCAGATTTTCGTTCGGTTGCGAGGTAACCGTGTCCTGCAAGAAGAGCCCTGATTATGTGAGAAGACCTCAAACGTTTAGAAGCTCAAGGTGTTAGGTGTAAGGCATGGTTATCGCCGAATAGGGCGATCGGATCTATAATCAGGAAAGAGAGGTGAAGATCTTTTAGATTGAATTAAATGCGCTCAAAACCTGGGTTGGGTATGAATGGCTGATGACAGCTAATAAGCCAGAAACGGCTATTCCAGCCTTCCCTGTACCAATCTTTGTTTAGTACTTGTCTTTCAGCCTGACAGGTGGCTGCGTGTTCGTGAAGCGTGCCACCTATATAAAACCTGTTTGCTTCAAGAAGCTAAATGGATCGGTGTGCGCCCATTCCTGAGTGAATAAATACCGGATATGCAGTTATAGAATGGCAAGTAGCTAGACACTGATTAACTTCGGTTCAATAAAGGGCTTAGGATCCATCTGACAGACCCTGGTGATGGACTATTTTTGACAGGTGTGTGTGTGTGGGCGCAGGTTTGTGGTTCGGGTGTCTGTTGGTGGTGAGGATTTTGATTGGTTCAATGAAGGCAAATAAGCGCGAAACAGTTATGTATCAATCGCCCCTCACCTTTTGCCATTTTAGTTTGGTCAACGTCGACCCGGCAGGGGTTTGCCTGTTCATGACTTCTGCAACCCATACGAAACTTGTTTGTTTTCGGAAACCAATGTATCGGTGCACCCATTTCATTAGAGCCTCCCTCGTTTTCTTCGATAAGGTTTTTCTGCCTTAACATACTAGCCACTGAGCAGCTGCTGACAGGGCTCTAGAGTGCGCTCCAAGGCACAGTGGGACAAGTAAATCCCGTAATGCAATCGACCTGGCTAAGGAGCAGGTATGTTCCGTTGTGCCCTGGAGCTCACAGTAGAGCCCTCGTAGGCAGTCAAATAGCAACTTGAAAAATTTGATGATAAGGTGGAACCGACAAAGACAAGGGATAGACCAGAATGGCCATTTCTGGCTTATTAGCCGTCATCAGCCAGTCATATCCAATCCCAGGGGTGGATCACCCAAAATTCGTACCCGCGACCTTTGGTCCTTGAGTGTAACCCTCTACCATTGAGCCATGGGCCTGTTGTTGCTATGCGACTGCCTGGGCGGGCTCTAAAGTGAGCTCCAGGGCACAACGGAACATAACTGTTCCTTAGCCAGATCGGTGAACACCTCACTATCATAATTCATATTCCCAGTCAAAAACCGACAAAACAACAGGCCCGTGGCTCAATGGTAGAGTGTTACACTCAATGACCAAAGGTCGCGGGTTCGAATCTCGGGTGATCCACACCCGGGATTGGGTATGACTGGCTGATGACGGCTAATAAGCCAGAAATGGCCGTTCCGGTCTCCCTTGTCTTTGTCGGTTCCACCTTATCATATATATCTATATATATTCTAAAAGGTATTATCGGCAAATACAAGGCAGACTGGAAGGACCGTTTCTGGTTAATTAGCCGTCATCAGCCAGTCATATCCGACCCCATGTGGTGCACCATCCGAGGTTCGAACCCGCGACCTGCTGAGCAGAAGTTCAACGCTCTAACTATTGAACCACGGGCTCATTGTCATGCCCGTTTCTGGTTTGTTAGCAATCATCAGCAGGCCATATTCGACCCACGTCAGCCACCCCTGAGCCTTGGACTCACGTTCGGTTGGTAAGGAGTCCAAAGCTCTGGCCATTGAACCACGGGCTCGTTTCTTTCGGTTTTGATCGCGTAATTCAACGTTTTAAACTCTAGAGAGAACCCAACGTAAAAGCTAAAGTAAACGAATGAGCATTAGTCTTCCCCCTCCATCTAGAAAACTTCTCATTTGCATTGGCGAGTTATTCGTGCAACTCCTGATATGTAGGTTGCAGATAAGTATGGTCATTGACTGCGTCATCCATTGAGAGAAACATCTGATTATTCAAAATGCTTGAGTTAACGTCCCAGTGCACGAACGACTGAGCGGCCTGCAGGAAACACTTACCTTTCGGTCTATTGAGACTTTTCAGGTACTCCCGTTTGGACCTGCATACCAGATTCAATCGCCTCATATGCCGACTATAGTCCGGTTGAATTTATCCGGTTCACTGTCGTCGACTTTATAGATGGCGAGCTATATGTCGCTATAATTTGGCCACAATTTCGGTGTCAGTACGTTCGGAGTCAAAAGCCAAAACAATAACTACTTAGCGAGAGAATTGTGGGAAACAAGTGTCTTCCAGGCGGGAACATCCGGCTGCCTCATGCGTACGCGGCTTTGAGAACAAACCTGAGAGGCAATAAACCGCAGCAACGAGCCACACGAGATGTCCCGCGCCGACCCCCAACCCCCATTTGGCTGCCAACATTTGTGTCGCAGACGAAACTTCGCAAGCCGACAGTCGTCGCGAAATCGGCACATGTGACTCGTCCGAGACCTCAAAAAAACAGTCATCGGTTCCCACGTTAGGCAGAGGCAGAGACCTAGGCAGGCCTAAGCTGGCTAAAAGCCGAACTCTTCAGTCTCCGGTGATGAACGATCGGACACGTGGCTAGAAGCACACCAACCTGGGCAGGACGCAGAAGAATCCGTGCAACACTGTGCATCAAACACTGCAAACGAAGTACCGCGATTAGCAGATAAACGTCCATAATCGGAAAATAAAGGCATCCAGAAGCTAACCTAAAATTCTCGTAACAAGAGGATTAAGAATATCACCGAAAATGGCGGACGTGCGTGTGTGTGCACAGGAAGGAGGAAGAGAATTGAGCCGAACGAAGAATCAAAGCGCTCCTCTTACTTGTTTGCAGCTGCTGAAATGGTTTCTTAGCAACCACACATACGCACGCATATCATATGTGAATTGTCAAAGGTTTGCAATGCACATCCAACCATGGCACAGTAAGGTAAAGAGATGTAGATATACCGCTGGTCGGCGCGCAAATGCAGGTTTCTGTGATTACAGTGCCATGCAGTGGACGAGGTAACAGGTAGAATAAGAGAAAGAGTGAGAGAGAGAGAGAACAATGCGCTGACCAGCCTTCATGTATTCCAAACAAAGTCATTCGCAGGTATCTTGAATCACAGACCGCATGAGACCAATGCCCTTGTAATGCTATTGGCGGAGAAGCGCATCTGATAGTTGTCTGGATGATTACTGTTGCGAAGACTTCAGTTTACACCAAATTGAGGTGGATGAACCCAATGTCCATGAGAGAACAAGATGCTTGTTGTACTTCTGAGATACAGATAAAATTCTGGTGGCCGAGAAAGTTTACAGGCCCAGAGAAGAAGACCGTAGGTTACACACAACACCTGTTTCCTATCTCAGGTGACAACTATTCTGCGATGTCATTTGGATTGAGGAGAAAGCATTTGCACTAAATCAGCCTGGTTATTGCCTGTTTGCGGGTAGAACACGAGGGACAGAGAAGAGGTGTTATACAAACGAAGGCAGAGCGTGAGGGTGGGGCCGGAAGAGGCAACTGGATGTGTTAAAAGTCTTATTTTATTCAAACCGATTTTAAAATTCCAGATTTACATATTTATTTCTTAGTGATCTAAAATCTACGAGTACGTGATATGGGCTAAAGCTACAAAGAGGTCTGTCAACGAACGCTTTTCTCAAAGTACGCAGATGGCTGGAAGAAAAGACCTTAGTCTCTTAACCACCATTTGTGGCACCGTCCCTCCTATTAACGCTAAATGGAAACTTTGTCTGATCTTTTCATATAGCATGTTTAAACTGGTGTGTGGACAAGCACGAAGCAAACTCAAATGTCCTTGTCTGGCTTTCCTGATGGTCAGATAGTGACAGAGTCAGAAACAAAGCCCTGGTTCTCGTATGAGAACCGAAGTTAAGCTACGTTGAGCCGGGGTGGTACTTGTACGGCTGATCGGTGAGGAAAATCAGCTTTTGCTGACTTCTCTCTCGTGACCCTAAAATAGAGCATGAGTTTTGCTGGGCCAAAAAGGGGACCAGATCAGGGCATGGCAGGTGTTATCTGAGCTGCACATAAACACGCATGGCGGGTGTGGTGGAACGCCTAGGCACAGGTTTCGGCAGCGCCAGCCACTTGCGCCCAATCCCCGCATCAGATGACTAAACGCCTCATACAATGGCCTAGTGCCTGGGAGAGGGAAAAGCGAGCGAGTCCAACTCTAGGGACTGCATCCCACGGCACTTATCGACTAGTTCTCACTATAAACAAGCGGATGCGCTCCAAAACTATCACGGTGAGCTAAAAGCCGTAGCCTGGAAGGCGGTCAATTGCCAGGACAGCTCGCTACTAGCAGAAAGGAGAGTCGGGCTGCAATGGCTCCTTCGTAATGTAGCCTCAGTTAGTATCCGAGCCGTTCCATCCTTTTTATCTGTGTCAAAACCTTGTCCATCACACGCGGAACAGGTTTGTGGGCCACATACAGATGGGCTGTTTGGCCTAGTCAACCACGGCGCCCGATCTCGCTTCAGATCTTGGGTCTGTCCTGACAGCAGGCTCAGATAGGTGAAAGAGTAGAGAGTGCGATAGACTTTGCGCAAGTCAACGTCAGTGCACCCATGCCGTTGTGGGGCACACAGTGGACATCATCGTTCTCGACTTTATAACTAGTATTGAGTTCAATAAGGCCTACAGGCAGGTCTTCTCAGTCGCGATTTTAAATTCTGTGAAATACTTGTTTGTGACCTTGTCAGCGCACATGAGAGCCGAGGAATGGGCATTGTGAATAAACAAGAATTACGGCAAGGAGAGGGCTTACATTCCAGGCTCCGAATGACGCTTTATGAGGCGGGGGCCCGTGGCGTCCACGTCGATTGGCAGCAGCAGCGGCCTTCTGTGCGGTTAGCTGCAGATTTTGAGCGATCCTTGCTCTGCTCAGCTCCGCCGCCTCTAAATCCCGCTGACGCTTCTCGTGGCGCTCCTTCCTCTGTTGCCGAACCAGCGCTCGAAGGGCCTCACGATCCGGAACTGGGACGACAGCGCATCTGTCAGTCTTTGTACTCGCTGTCTGCTCCTGGTTATGTTGCTGCTGTCGCCTCTGCGACCGCTGGTGCTGTCCGCTCCTTGCTTGTTTCCTGGCAGAATCTTGGCTATTTGTCGCTAACAGACAGAAGGAGGAGCCGATTGAGACAAGGTCGCAAGGTGGGTTGCAGTGGTACTGGTCGTACGGACTGCGCCCTTCAGTCGTTGTAGCATAAAGAAGGAAGAATACTCAAACACATCATTCCTTATTTATTAAAAACAAGAATAACCTAGGGAGTTGGGGGTTCAGATACCCTCCCCTCCTGTGACCTTATGAATGCCGAAGAAGGTCTTCGACCGTGAGGTCTGTATCGCCACCAATTATGAGCCCTATAGAGAAACATGAAAGTCAAAGAATCCTACCGCTAAATTACATAGCATGTATAGATACCTCAAAGAGGTCAAAGGTGGGTGCCTAGGGAATTCAAATATGATCCGAGACTATGTAGGTATAGGGAAAACCTGTCAGTGTTAACTAATAATAGCTTGTCGGCTGAGACAATTCTCCAACTGTTTTCGTACTGTATCCTCTGTTTACTGGGAAGAATATTCCTGAACCAAGTTATAGAAAGTTCTCGTCCTGTTCTGCTTTGAGGCTTAATTTAGCCCCGCAAGTAGTCGCACAGAGACGAGCAATATATGCAGATTGATCATCGAGGCACAATGGGATGAGCACTTCACATAAACTGATCGATGAACGCCCTTCCAACATGACTAATATTCCCGGTCACAACCGACAGGACTACGGGCTCGTAGCTCAGTGGAGAAGCGTTGGACTGCTTAACGCCCAAAGACCAAAGGACCCGGGTTCGAAAAGCAGGTCACCGAGACCTGGGGTTGGTATGGCTGGAGGATGACTGCTAATAAGCTGAAAATAGTCATTCCAGTTTCCCCTGTCGGCCGGTATTCCTTTATGCACATATGTGTATTTATGGTTGTCAGTGACATACCAGCAGGGCGCTTTTGACCAACCAGACATGGTGCGGCGGCGTTTGAATCATCTTCCTCAAGAGAGTGTATCGTGGAACCGAGAACAGCTCGAGGACCGTCATCTGGAATGCTGGAGTTAATCAGAGCGGTCTCGCCACCATCAATGCCTTTAGGGTTGTCCGGTCGGATCTCTTCTTCAATCACTCTGGCATCTACTTTTTGGGGCGACGAGCGAGAGTTGGGAGATACCAGACGATCAGATTCTCCAAAAAAAACACAAAAGTTCGTTAGTAATTGAATAGGCAGATAAGCTGACAGAACAGGAGGGGACGGGATGATAAAATAACTTTCAACTTACTGTGATCAGCGGATTGTGCCAGCGATATCGAGGACTGGTCCATTTTGCTACCAAAGAACTTCTGGATGAGCTGATTACCCAGTCGCCAGTCACTGGCTGTGATCATACCTGCAGATCTAGCTGAGGCCGGATGAGCGACCTTCCGACTGCGGGTGTGCAAATCAGCCTGGGCTGCTGATGATCGGGCGGAATGGTAGGTGCCCTCGCGAGAGATATGAATGACAGAGGAAAACCCTAAATGGTAAACAAATGCCACGTTATTTGATGTACTGCGTTGGAATTTGGGGAAACTTGTGAAGAACTCAGAGGAACACCGATCACGATGGCAGCGGGGTTGAATGCAATCACCCATGGAGGTGGAAGTTACTTGGGATAATCGGGAAAATAAAGACTCCTCATGATGATGAGAACCTTTTTACACCTGCGAAAGCCTGAAAAAGCAGGCTTTGGTAAAATACTATACTCCTACCGAAGGGCCTGCTAATTAGCGTGTGCTTAAAATACTGCCGTCAAAGATGCTAACTCACCGCGGTAAGCAGGTGGGCTAGAGCATTCAGCCACTTTACGGGTAAGTGAAAGTGTGTCGGCAAAGGTCGTCGAAGGGTGTGCTACAGCGGTTTTGTCCTCTGCATTGGCCAGTAAAACGCTCGAAGACACCCGTTCACCTAAAATAAGACAGAAGTGTGAAAGTACATGGATTGAGGCAGCTAGGGGGCAGTTGAAACTTGTGGGATGACGAAAGCCACTTACGTGTCGCGACCTCCGCCTTCTGTCGCTGAACAATTTGGCGCAATTTGTGAAGGTCCTCTAAAAAAAAGTAGATGATGAAAGTTTTACTTCGTTTAGAAGGTTGAAGGGGGCTAAGACTGAAAGAAAACTAGGTTGAAGCACCTGCGACAACTAGTCCTGGTTTCGCTAGATGAGGATAATAATTAGATTTTTGGTAATTTGTGAATTTTCTACAAAAGCGTTTGACTAAAATAACCCACAAGTTTTATCTGCACGAGAAATTAAAAAGTTAAACGAACTACACAAAGGTAGACTATCGGTAAGGACAAAGCGCTGGTAGGCGAAGGCACAGTTTAGGAAACAATATGACTGAAATTGGACGAAAAACTTAATGTGATTGCTTTTGTGGTTTGTTCAAACACAAACGCAAACATCACAGAACGTAATGTAAGGCACACTTGTAACAGAATTGCATTTATTTCAGGATGGTATATTGTCCCTAAGTAATGTTCCGAACTCATACTGTGTTCCTTAGCTCCGAGGCTATTTTAACAAACATATTGCAACAACTTTGCAAACCTACAGATTTGAAGATCAATTTACGGCAAACAATGAAACCTTAAGGGCAAGATTTATAATGTGCGCAGGTGCATTGAAGAATTTGGCTCGGTTAATAAAATCGGAAGAAGTAAAAGGCATTGGTGTGGGTGATGACATCCTGAACCTGGAACCCAAGGTTCGGTAATCAGAAAATTGCGACGCTCCAATGTCAACGTAAGTTATTTTGATATGCGACCCTGGTACTCGCGAGGTAAGTCACTAAAAAGAACATCCTGCATGAATAAGGGCTACCTGGGCTACAGTTGTGTGATGTAAGGCAATGCAATTTCCTGAAGGCTAAACAGAATGACATATTTTGAATGCAGAGAACAAGAGTAGCGTCATCCACTCAAGATTAATAGATTTCTGTAATTTGATACCCCTTGGTACATATCACATGAGTAAGAAACAGTCACATTAGACGTTTGTAACAGATAATCTATGCCAAACTCGCATTAAAATCCGCAGACGGACAGTTATGAACGTTTGAAGACGGCGCACGAAGTAGTTTTCATATAAGCCGCATGTGGAGTTGCACAAACTCATGGTAAAGGGTATCGACTGAAAAATGGTTGAGAATTATATCCTCGAAATTGTGCTACTTTAAAGTGCGTACTATAGACAAGACTGCTTCCGCTTTAACAAGAATACTATAACTCAAAAAATGGTGGTATTGTGTGTAGTATTTCCAGCATGTTGGAGGATGTGTCGGGTTAGATCAAACTCCCCCACTGGCCGGTAGGTCCCGAAATTGCATCGTTTTTTGGGGCTCAAAAATGAGAATAAGAACCCTTCCTTCAGTCGGGTCTCATTGTGAACGATTTCGATCATCATGACAGACTGCAAAAGTCTATTGCTGTTAAGGTTTTGTGATAACCAGTCCTCCCATGGGGGTTTTTCTGCTTCATCGATCATACTTAAAACGTCAATAGAGTGCCATTGTGCTGAATTTTATGACTTTTCCTTGGCGATTTCACCTTCGTTGCAGTATCTTTTCTTCGCGGCACGAGATCGCGTCATTACTCGACAGTCACCAGCGGCTTAACCTATCTCTCGAAGAAAATTTCATGAACGAGAAACCTTATTTGGTTTACGTGGATGTAGTCTAATGGGCATACTTCTGCAGAAATTTCAATATTACAATTGGTGAAATTTCACAAAAGGGGTGACATTTAGTAACCCTTTAAGTTTTGAAAATTTCTATGAAGCCTACATGTATTGGAAGGTCGGAGTCTATGTAAAATAGCTAACTCAACCTGACGTCAGATCAGGCACTATCCTTTTGTAAGTTCTTAAACAAACCCCTCGAATTTTGGCTAAATTTTCGTAAATTGTAAGGTCAACGCTACAGTCGGCAATCAGAGCCTGACATAAAAGATTACTCACGTATAATTTAAATTATATGTAAGAACTAAAGAATAATTCTCTCGTACGAATAGTTGCATTTATCATATTGCCTAGCAGCATATGTATGTTTTCGGCAGTCTTCACATAAAAGAAGAGAGCTAGGATATGTGTATATTATTCTGAAACACATAACAGTAGACCGCTTTTCGTCCTTATTACACTAAAAGCACCCACCTTAGCCAGTGTCGAGACAGAGCCAAGAAGACGGGCGGAATTGAGCCCGGTATCTAAGAAATATAAACAGCCCGACTACGTGTGTCACACAGGCATGTTCGGTTGGCAGCCCACCAGGCCACGACTTGTGGCACACAGTGCCCTTCATATTGTTAAAGTGAGGTTACATGCGATGGTTGACAATGTCTTCAGTTCATACGGTCAAGTCTTACCAGCAGACTAACGTCACAATTGGTGGCATTGACTATCGTAAGGTAACTGACATGTAACAGTCAGTTCTTAATACAGTTTCTAGAGGGGTGGCAAAAAACATAGAGATCCTAATGCGCGGTCTCACATTTTGGGGGAGGCATTGATTTGGCAAGCCTACGCAGAATCTATGGGCCTGGTAATCTCACAACCAAACGATCAGACAGGTCCTCGTAAATTTTGAAACGGGGAAGAGGCATTTTTTATATGCAGTCTCTTCCATCACTGCAAAGTTTACGTACACATTATGCTTCCGACAAAGGGAAACCGATGAAAGGATTACCCCTCCAACTACACATATTCTGTATCCCACGACAGAGTAAGTCGAACTTACGGGGAAGGCAATTCTAAATTGAATCAAGGGCTGAAGAAGTGTTGCACAATTTCAATAACTTGAGTATAAAACGCGGTTATTGGCATAAAATGTGCCTGATAACAGTGGATTAGCCTCGGTATAGACCTACACTAGCAGATTAGACTTTCGGGCTCGAAAACGGCTAGCAAGCTTTTTGGTTGACTAGATAGAGCCTACACCAATTTACTAGGTGAATTGTGCATCTTGGGCTCAATTACAAGTCAATCAAGCATAAAACCAGTCACCAAATAACCGTAGAAGAGATCCCTTGACAAGTGTGATGTTATCAAGACTACCCTAATAGTAAAGCCGAGCAACCACAGGGAAGAACTAGCTTTAAACAAAAATGAACAGTTTTATTGGTCGTTTAAGACTGTTTACACCGGTCAACGACTGCAGCAACTTTGAGACAACCATTGATGGCAACTCGACCGCAAAATGGTATCAGAGTATCTAACATGCATTCTTGAAACTTTGCGGATGGACATTGCTGAGTGATAAGAGCAGCTTAGATTAAATTAAGTGAAAATCCTCAGGTGTTGTCAACGGAAAAACGAAGTATGTGCATACAAATGAGCACAATCAAAATTCAAAAACACGGACTATCTGACAAAAACACAACCTTCACTGAAGAGCAGTTTTCTTTTGGTGCTGATTACGTCCATTCGATTGATAATCTTATTAAAATTGGACCCCTTGATAATGCAGCAGAAGCTTTTAGTCCAAAGCTGCATCCGATGTCACTTTTAGAAAGCCTGATAACTATAGGCTATAAAACGCAGCTACAAAACCAACAGGTGAGCAGGCGCTTTAACCAAAAAGTGAAGGAATGATATTATTACAATAACAGGACATTTTTGATAAGTTAAGCAGATGGTAAAGCAAAAAATTGGATGAGTTTAACGGCCGTTCTCTAAAGCAAGAAAAATGGCAGTCAATTTAAGGTTTTTAAATTAATGTACCAGGTCTCCCCCTTAGCATGCTTTCCTCAGGGGCCCCAAACTAGCATATATTAACTTCATTGTAGAGTGTTGCCATTAAATGAAAGACCCAAGAATGTAAGTTTAATTTATAAGAGCGAGGTCGAGAGTTGTTATCTTTGTAAAGGGGTGGAGTTTGAATCGTGTCATCCAATCCTCAGAGCTTTTCTTCTTGAAAATCAAGGTCTGTCTGATCAATGAGCCGTTTATAATATAGAATTTTATTCATCATTGTTCAAATTATAAACTTTATTTTTATAGGTACTCGGCTAATTTCTCCAAAACCCTATTTGTAAAGGAAACGGTGCTGCCCTTCCGTCCACGTTGATCACTGTGTGCGAGGATTTAAATTAAAAATATTCTATTTGCCTATATTTAGGTCAGTCATGCTGGGGGTTACGAACTTAAGCAGCATTTGTTCTTTATCTCTCCAATGATTAAAATTCACGTTTTTGAGACAATTCATCGTCTTACTATTGTAAACCATGGTAAGATTTCCCGACCTGCATAGCACGCTATGAGACCTACATAGGTCTCATGCTTATTTGACTATCGAATAGGATCTGTGGGAAAATAAACAGCGATCTTACTCATCCTTTTTGATAACAGAAGAAAATTCGGTGTTGCCTTTTGTGAAAGGAAAGTTTGGCTGACACCACGTCCTGTTTTCCCATTTGTCCATCGGAGTTTTAGAAATGGGTGGCGCATTCCCGTTGGACAATGACCAGTGTCCCTTTGGAGCTAAAAATTTTGGGTTTTTGCTTTATTCTTAATTATTCTTCCCCACGTATTTTGTGGCCATATGCCAGGCATGTGTGGTGATGGCCACGTACCGGCATTTTTCCGGCATGCTTCTGGATTGTCTTCCGCGAGGGCTTAATAATAAAAATAACGATTATATTAATCGTATTTCAGGTCTATTTCCAACCATTATCAAGGTAAATGCACAGTGTAGATTGATTTGTTTGTGAAAAAATCCCTTGATGACGAAATGCATTTGCTAGCTATGCATTACTTGGAGTTATTAAGGAGAAAACTCATAGGCGGGGAAATGACGGCTGTTCTTGTCAGAAATATGAAGCTGTAGGGCAGCGGGTAGTTTTATTCTCCATTCTTTATCTTTACCAGGATAAAGCGTATGTGAGCACATATCCTTACCGTCTGCAGAATAATTCACCGGCTGGATTGCGGACTGCGGAGTCGGCACCGCAGATCACATCTGTCTTAGAAAGCAGATGCCACGAATTCCATCAGCATGGGCGACTAAGTTGGCGGATGCTACATTCTAAAATTTTTGAAGTTGCTTGTCTTATCAAAGAATAATTTTGTAGACTTGTTCTTCATTACTTCAAATTTTACTTACAGAAAAAATTGAGCCTATCTAACTGTCAACTCGAGAGAACGAAATAAAAATATTTAGCAGTGATTGTGCATCCGTCTGGATATAGAAAGTGAAGAGTTATTCGCGAAACCTAGAATTCCTGACAATATATACACCACCAAACCTTCTAATTGCAGCCACCGAATCAATCCTCTATTTGGTCAACTAAGTACTTACCCCAGGGAATTCTTATTTTTGAAGATTTCAACGCATCGGCAATAGACTGGGAAAATCTAACAATCAACGGTGTGCCAACTTCCTTCAGCTGTAAACTAAGAGACATAACACTCAGCCTCCCTCCTACAGAATGATAAATAACCAACCAGATTTAGAGAGGGTCAGAGAGCCAATTATTTGAATCGCCTTATTACGACGGATTTCTCTAATATCGACTAGGCGTTTTCCGGTTCACCTCTCGTTAAGGGTGATCATACCACGCCACTCTAGGATTGTCCACTCTATTGTCAACAACAAAAGAGAACGGAAGACGAACGAAATAGAAAGAAAGCCGATTTTAACACGCTGGAAAATAAGTGGCTGCACATAGACTGCAGATTTTGCTCAAGAGGGTCCAGAGGACTATTGGTGATCGTTTTAATAGAGTTCGATAGACCTTTTTGAGCGCTGTTGTTCAGTGAATTTTAAAAAAAACGACCAGTTGCCCTTTCTTCTTAAGAACAGAACTCAAATTTCAGTTAACGAAGAAAAATAATTAATAGCAGGTGTTCAGAGGAAATTGGACCCCAGAAAAACTCGAGGAAATTTTTCACCAATGAAATGTGGTCAACTAATTGTTCTGACAGGCAAGCGAGGTCTATGAATCCCGTATTATCCAGCAGGCTGAAAAGAAGCCTAAGATTTTATTCATATATTTCACAATTGATTAAAAAGTACCCCATGATAATTGTGAAGTTAACGTTGAAAATAGTGGGAAGGCCGAGCAGTCAAGTCGGTTATTTGCATCGGTTTTAACTGAAGAACTGAGTGTCAATTTCCGAATATCATTAGTACTGGCGAAAACGCCGGTCGAGCGCTGTAATCTTTACACTTCCATGTATTTTTTCATGGAAAGAAAGCTGCAGAATCTCAAAGAAGCAACGTTTTCTAGTATGGAAAATATACCATTAAATTTCTTCAGAGAATTAGCGAGTGAATTCTCCAAACCACTCACGCATTTCTTCAATTCATCATATTTATTAGAAAAACTGCCATCCGAATGGAGGACAGCAAATATCTACCAATATACAAGGGTATGGCTTCAAATACTATCAGCAATTATTGGCCCGTCAGCCTATTCTACATATGTTTTAAGATATTGGAAACTATGCTCAAAAAGGCGACAATGACGTTGCCGGAGCAGGGCCACTTTCGCTCAGGATTCCATCATGGCTTCAGGCACAGCCGCTTTTGTCTTTCTAATTTATTGCTTTGGATTGAGCATTGGACTCGTGCCCTGGATGAAGATGGTAGAGTTCACGTCATCTAAAGTGATTTTAAGAAGGCGTTTGGCATCTCCTATACAAACATCTTGTCTATGATTTATATGAGATTGGAATAACAGAAAAGCTGCTGTAGGGTATTGCGGACTTTATCACATAGAGATAGCAAAACGTGCACATCGATTACTCTAATTCAACATCTATCTCTTCTATGTGGTGTGTTCCAAGGTTCAGTGTTAGGGCCGTTACACCTCTTAGTCTATGTCAATGACTATCTCAATTACCATTGTTGCAGCGAAACAGAATGACCTCGGTGCACTAATAAAATCTTCGCTTAAACTATTTTCATAGTGTCTATAGAGAATTAGCGCGCTATATAGGTGTTATCTGCACTGAGATGGGGATCTGTGCGGATGGATAAGAAGCTGCTCGGATAAACCTACATATCATTTGTTCGGTCTCACTTGGAGAATGCCGTCCAGGCGTGGAGTTCGTGGTTTAAATAGGATTATCTTAAACTGGAACGAGTGCAGGCGAAGGCTACAAATTGGTAAAGAAACTTGGTTATCTGACTCACGAAGGTATACTGACTGAACTTGATTTTTTCTTCTCAATTACAGGTAGCTTCACAGTGACCGCAGTCAAATCTACCGGATTAGCAGAGACCTTTATTACGCCCTAGAATTCGTTGACTCATCCGAATTGGCTGGGGCAGTCCATCGGCGAGTTCAGTCCTTTAAACTGCAAGTGATGTTGTTCTATACGAACGTCCGACGAATCGCCTTCTCATCAAGGGTAGTTGGAGCATGAAACAGACTTTCTGATAATGTTGTCTTTTCAGAAACTTTTGTCACATTTAAATGCAAATTGGATACTCATTTGATGATAACCTCCTGTACATATAATCAAAATTTTTCATCACTGGCATGTGCTTGGTTCACGCATACCGATAAATTCACCTTTACATTTCTCAGAATTACAGCTATGACAGTTTATTACAGTGCCATTTTGGATATGAGTATGGAGCTTAAGGGCAAAATACATATTCTCTCATTAAATAGTTACTATAGTTTCACCGAAAGTTTTCGAAACAAACAAAACTATTTGCACCAAAGTAAAGGCGCCTTGTACAGCAGGAATGAGCAAAGACCAAGATAGTCTTGGAGAGTTCCGGCACGATTCAATTCAATCCAATTTATTGAGGGAAATAGGCATGGGCCTTTGAGTACCCTATTTGTAACGTAAAATTAAGTGCGGTACACAGAGAAGCCGTGTGGGTTGCAAAGGTACAAAATGTGGTCATAAAATATGACAAGTGGTGCACGACTCTCGAGGGCTAAGATAAATTCCTCATCGCTCAGGCTCGTTGCGGAACATAAAACTGTCAAGGTTCCTTTTAAAGCTTTCCAGCGATGGTGACATCACAACGTCTTCAGGGAGGGCATTCCATGGTTTAACCACTCTGATAGAGAAGGAGAACTTGCGCAAATCCAGTCTCGCCTGCTGGACACGCAGTTTCAATGGGTGACCTCGGAGATGGGTCGTGGCGGCAAATTCAAAGAATTCCGAGAATTCCAGGCAACAATCCAATCCCTTCACAATGCGGAATGTCTGCAGGAGATCACCACGCATGCGCCTATAACTCAAAGGGAACAGATTAAGATTCATTAGGCGGGTTGGATATGGCAAGGAGCTTTGACTTCTAACCATTTTGGTGGCTTTCCTCTGTACTCTTTCGAGACAGTTCTGATCTTGAACTGTCCAGGATTTCCAGGCGTGCATAGCATATTCCAAATGCGGCCTAATGAATGTTCCAAAAGTCTTAGCAAAAAGATCTTCATCGAAATCCAAAAAGGCTCATCTGATGGCATGCAACACCGAAATTGCGCTCTTTGCCACTTTCGAGCAGTGAGACGATGGTTTTAAGGTGGTGGTTGTCAGCACACCAAGGTCCTTTTGGGTTTCCTAGTCTTTTAAGGCTTCACCGTTGACAAAGTCACTTCTACTTTCGGCAGATACAGATGGGTTGCCTAAGCGAAGTATTGTACACTTATCGACGTACAACCGCAAAAGCCAATGATTCGACCATTCCTCCAACCGAGTAAGGTTGATCTGCAGTTTATCTTCGTCAGCAGGGCTCTGGATTAAATTCCAGATTTTAATGTCATCGATGTTGTGACCTGCTACTAGGAAAATTTCCTATAATCAGCATAAATCAAAGATCTGCCATTCTGAAATAAATCTGGTAAATCATTGGCAAAAAGGCAGAATAAGAATGGGTCAAACACACTACACTGGATAAGTCCACTCCACGAGCATGTTAGGTTGGAGATAATATTTAACATCTTAACTCCTTTTGTGTGAGGGTCTTGAAATTAACTTATTAAATTCAGAATTTTACAACTTTTTCCGAAATTTAAGGGTTTTAAGAGAATAAGAGCATACTCAATACGATTGAAGCCTAGTGAAATCAAAATAGACTGCGTAAAAGTCGAACCCACTTTTACTAGATTATGCAATATGTTCAATGAAATAGAGCTGACGCATGTCACAAAACCGAGCTTTGAGAACCTATTATCAAACGATATCAGTCGATTATTTTCTGTTAAGGGACACATCACTTTATCTCGGATGTAGCCCTCCAATTTTTTGCAGCAGTGAGAAAGCTTTGTCGTGGCAGAATAATCTCAAATGACGGAGATTCGCCATGATTGGTATAGGCAAAATATGTGATCCTTACCTTATACTGGGATAGGCGTCATGTTTCCTAAATAGGAGGACCGAAAAGAATATAAGTAGGGCCCACATTTAAAAGTTTGACTGGGACACCGTCCGGTCCAGTGCTATGAGATTGACGAAATAGACGAATTGTTACGGATACGTCCCAATAGATAAAAGTTATGCTTTCAAGAACGGTGGCTGCCCAAACCTGGATGTCCGGAAGCTGAGCGGTGGAATTATAAATGCACGTTTTGGACAAAGAACAATGAACCTATGAGCCGTCAGCTTGGCGTCTCCTTATGGGACTTCCAAGGGCATCTCCAAGTATGAGCTCTTATTTTGCATAAAAAAAGATTCTGAATATATTGCGGGCGGTTTTTCGACAAAGATGACCTCATCGACTGGCCAATTTTCTTCAGAGATCCGCTTAAGCTACTATAAATTAAGGTGGGCCAAGGGCCAAGATGCAATCGATAATATGGGTTCCGCAGCGTACGGCAAACGAATAAAAGAAAAAACCACATCCTTGAAAATAATCATTATATAAAGGAGGGCAAAACTGAAAATATATGGATCAATAATTCCGTACCATAAGGCACTGCTAAAATTCCTCTCCGAAAGTTTGAATAAATCAGGTTATTCGTAAGAATTATGTGAGTGAATAGTTCTGGTGAACAGTTTGTTCGGAGTTCGAAGAAAAACATTTATGGTTTGGAAAACAATTCATAGGATTCGAGTTGTAAGGTAGCATCGACTCTGTTGTTTTGTGAACTTCCGAGTATGTCCAAAGACGAATCTGACAAAGGCATACAGCCTTAACAGAAAAATAACTCGAGTATACGTATTCCTTGGATAGGGGATTTGACAATATGTTTACACCTGTCAACATCCATGGCCTCCAGTAACACTTCTATTGTTCTAGGTTCAGAAGTTCCATACCGGCAGACTTCATAAAGATTAGATTCACATGAAACCAACTGCTACTGTTTATTTAAATCGACCGCGATATGAAATGCCTTTGAGAGGCAAAGATCAATATCCTCACTGGCGTTAGGTGGTCGAGATACACAAAAAACGAGTGAAGTGTACTTATTTTGAAAGCATCTCGAAGCCAGCAGGTATATCCTACTGCGGAATTTCCATCGGCAGATATTTACCTGTGTACGTAACAGAGATGTGTTTCAATCACCACAGTTCTCTTGAACTCTAGTGTTATCATTTAAAGCGACTGAGGCATCATTCCGAACATCTATCAGTTTCCAGTATGAGTCATGTCCTCAACTTAGTGTGAACTTGATCCGACTTAGTCTGGCCTACCATGTCACCAGGTATCTTCACCTTTATACAGCCAGCTGGTTAAGCACTGTTGTCGGGTTGTGAACACTGTGCTTAGTACAGCTTTATGGATTCATATATGAGAGGTGGAGCGAAGAAGTACTTTTCACCAGGATACTTGGTGTGTTTTATTGGGGCCGTCAGGGCATGGTTACAAATGACTGTTAAGGTCGTGATAGCCCCGGATTTAATAGCTCCAGCGGTGTCATGTTTTTGCTAACCTGATAAGTTAATATTTGCGACGGGCTTCCTTTATCTGCTTTTTATTAAGTTCAACCACAGCGACGAACCAGGAGTGACCATGCCGCTGAAGACGTGCCCCCTGTGCCCGTCACCTAAAAACGTTCTTTTTATCTAACCAAATACATACTGCAATCTGATCTGTCAACCACATGGGGCAGTGGTTCATATCGGTTGTTTTTTTCTTAAGTGGTAGTTCGTTGACGTTACAGGCCCTACTCGAATTCAGGAGCAAATCTACACTTCCGAGCGCCATTCTACGTAGTGCTGCAGATCAGGTTACATAACATTTAAACCGTCTCATACGACGAGGTCCATCGTGTGCACCACTGCAAGGTGGCATAGGGAAAGGAGATTTGCAATTGAATTAGATGATAGTAAGACGCGACTTGCACTGCGCCTACTGCACATTCTTCCTCCCTCCTCTCACCTGGGCCAAGTTTCATGACCAAGTCAAGGAGAAAGTAGACGGAAGAGGGTTCAGGTGAATGCCGCAGCCGGGATCATCGGTAAACATACTGCCACATCTGGCTGGCTTCCAAAGGGGTGTGAATACCATAGAGGCTACATAAAGAAGGAGCAATCGTAGCCAGTTTCTCAGGTCAAATGTTGGCCACTCCACACAAAAACACCTTGGGCTGACTCTGAGATCGGAATTATCCAGTCATTTTGCAACCTTACAAGCTTCGGCGCCTAGCGAAGCATGGTAGTTTCAGACTCAGATCACACATGCACCAGGGCTGTCACAATGAGAAGGAGCAGCTGATCATACTTCCGTCTCGCGAAAGAGGTGCTGGTTACAAATATGTGTTGTGTGGTGTTTGGCTTAGCAAGGTGTGATGTAATACAGATGTGGTAACGCAGTGCAGGCCGCGGTGTTCTACCATGGGTTTTTTCGGATGAGCATGGGGCTTACTTAACCTATCCGGTGTGTGAATGGGCGTGGACAGGGGTAGGCAGCTCAGGTGGTTGCGGTGACTGTACGTCGTGGCCTCAGGCACTAATTGAGCAGTCTCGGCACGATGTATTCGCAAGTTACCCGGCCAGGTTGAGGCTAGGTCGCAATGAGGACAGTTTGGGACTGAATCTTTATTACTGATGGTGGGGTCGGTGATTATAAAGGCAGTCGTGGACGGGAGGTCAGGAGTTGGTCGACGGCGAAGTGAGAGTAGGAGGAGTGATTTAAGTGGTGGTCGTCGCCGTGAACAACGAGGAAGTTGCGGCAGGGAAAACTGTAGCGGTAATCGAATGCGGTAGAGCATCGACAGTGTGATCACAGGCGTTGATTTTGACTACCGGCGGGGTGATTGAGGCAAGGGTGACAGTAGAAATTTTTGCAGATGTAGAGGTTGATGGTGTCGGTTTGTTGCTGCATTGCATCCGAAGATGTCAGCCGAGGCCGATTTGCACAGGAAATGTGTGCTGACAGCCTGAGCATTTTGGAAAGTCTTAGCATTGACAGTGTGAATCAGAGGCACTTGTGACGCACGAGCCGCCCTGTTGGCCCTGGCATCGGAGATCCGGTTTGTTTCTTTGGCCGCTACGCCAGTCTTCACTGTTCCTCTCAAGGCCATTCGATCCTAGGGCAAGTTCTTCCCAGACCTCCGGGCTAATTTGCAGTCACTTCAAAGAGTCCTTGAAGCACCGTTGTCGTCCACCCTGTCTGCGAGCACTATTGGGGACATCCCCGTAAAAAGGTCGTTTAACAGTCTGGTACAGTGTCTTGCTCAATTGCCGTAGAAGGCATTTTGTTGGTTTTATCGACTCTCGGTGACAAAGGTCGCATTCCAGGTGGAAAATTTTTAAGCTGTCCCCAAGTGCGGACACTGCCCTCGCATCATCTGCGTATTTTTGATGAGTTTTCGTGGCAGTCTTTTGCGAGTTTCTGCGCCTCCCCGATATATTTTTCATGACTTTGACCTTGGCGAATAGAAATTACTTTGGGAACTCTTAATTATTCCAGAATGGCAAAACCGACAGTCGGTGGCCTCCAAAATTGTTTATGTACCTCACTGCACAGGGCATATGACGTACTGACGATCGGTAAGGACCATATATATATATATATATATATATATATATATATATATATATTTATATATATATACCATTGAGTCGGTCTTAAAGCACTCCCAGGAGGCGGAAGATACAAAGCACCTCATCAGACAACAAGTTACGTCCTTACTGTTGACACACATACCACGTGCAGCTATTCCAAGAATAGAGCAGGATGCCATCAGGACACTGAACGCTGACAGGAGCATCGTGATACTGCCAGCCGACAAGGGACGTTCCACAGTAGAACTCGATAAGTCGGAATACCTCCGGAAGGCCAACGCTCTACTGATGACCGTCATGCCTACCACAGGTGCGATGGAGATCCTATGAAGAAGCTAGTGGCAAAAATCAACGTGACGCTCGCTAGTTTGCAGAGTAACGGGGCCATCTCTAAAGCTGAATAACTGACAATAAAACCTACAGATTCGGCCATGGCGAGATTCTATGGGCTGCCCAAAGTTCACAAACATGGTGCTCCACTTCGACCCATCATATCCCTGCGTGGAACACCCACATTCAATCTGGCCAAATGGCTGTTCCAACGTCTGAAGTGCCTTACACCAGACTCTGATACAACGGTACGTTCAGCCGCCCATTTCTTGGAAAGACTCCGTGGTTTAAACCTTAAGGCAGACGAAGTCATGGTATCATTTGATGTTACCCTCACTTTTCACCTCAATTCCTCAGAGCCTTGCAATTGAAACTGTCAATGACTTGCTTAAGAACCGTTATGACGAGGGTAATCAATAAGCCCTAAACGGGCGCACCTCATCCAGCTGCTCACTTTTCTGCCTCAAAAACCCACTTCACCTTTGAGGGAACGGTCTACGACCAGATCAAACGGACTCCGATGGGTTCGCCGCTGTCTGGTTTCATTGCTGAGGCGGTCCTTCAAAAGTTGGAGACACGTGTGTTCAGGAAATACAGACCAATATTTTGGGTGCGGTATGTGGACGATACTTTCGTCGTTCTCAAGCGCAGAAACGGTCACCGAATTTCACGCACTCCTGAACTCTATCTATCCGGACATTCAGTTCACGATGGAGGCTGAGGCCAACAGTCAAATGGCGTTCTTAGACGTCCTAGTCCACCGTAAGACCGACGGCAGCCTAAGGACAACGGTATATAGAAAGGCTACCAACACGCGTCAGGTCCTCAGTTACCAAAGTAACCACCCATTGTGCCACAAACTTTGATCAATACCTCGAATAAGTGATTGTGACTCACTGCAGTCCTCAAAAAGGACACGTAGCGATTGTCTCAACGACCACTTAATATCACCTCGGTAAACTTACGTAAGCGGGAGAATGAAAGAAGGAAGGGAATGCCAAGTTTTGCATCGGAAAACGGTACCACTTCAACGATGGTCTGCGTTAGCGTTCACCACGGACATACCATCCTCTTGAAGGTTTTGTTAACTGTTATATACGGAACCTGCTAGCCGAACGCTTCCATTAACATACTATGCTCACTTTCCCACGCATGGTCACATATGATATTTCCAAAACGCTAATAATCCTGATTCGCCAGTTTCCATAGCGTTCATTAAACCCTCCTTCAGCTAAGTGACTGTCATTTATATATATATATATATATATATATATATATATATATATATATATATATATATATATATATATATATATATATATATATATATATATAGCACAGATATGTTGCTAAGGGTGCAACAGGCAAGACGCAGACGTTGTGTCCTATGACACAACGTTCGTTTATCGCCGGCAGCTAGCTGGCGGGCGGACAAATGGGATCGAGTGAGATCCTTACCACATCAGTGAGAGATACGCACTTTTTTGACTTGTTTATGTACCTCACTGCACAAGGCATATGACGTACTGACGATCGGTAAAGACCATATATATATATATATATATATATATATATATATATATATATATATATATATATATATATATATATATATATGCCTGATAGGGGCAGGTTTTACAAATTTCGCAACTACAAGGGAATCCGCGATCCAGATCATCAAAACCGATAAGGTCTTGTGTATAGAACGTCACACCTAAAACCAAGCTGCCGTACTGACCCCACTTATTCCGGACGTATTGCCAAACGCAGGAAATAAACAGCACTCGATTGAGTTGTCTTCGAAAGATCATAACACGGCCTCCTACCGACAATCAGGATTTTGTCTTCAGTATTTCAATAATTTCACTACCTACCTTAACACAAACGGGAACTGGCCAGTACCCGTCAATTTTACCCCTCTGGCCTAAAACACATAGTGCAAAGACACAAAACAAATTACAATAATTTGAGCAATTTTGAGAAGTATAAATAAAACATTAGTGGTCTTAAAGTTTGCAAATGATCGAACATTATCATAAATACAAATTCATGTCTAACCAAAATCGTTAACCCTACTTTTAACAGTAATAAGGATCAATGCGAGGGAGGGGGGAGGGTAAGAGGTTAATGTTTAAGTGGAGGAAAAATTTTACAAAATGATTAGACAACCAAATCACAATCTAAGAGGAAGGTAGGGAGGGAAAGGCAAGGTTGAGGCAATAAAATTTCAATTGAAAAAAAAAACTGTTATGGGTGATGACGGGCGTAGAGATCGGCCGCGCAGGTCAAAATGGATGCAACATCCGAGTTGGGGTAATTCTACAACAGAAGGGCAATAGAAGGTGTGGAATGAAAAATGAAATTAGAGCAAAAAAACTGAAAGAACATTCCCAATTAAGGAGCAAAATGCACAAGGAAGCTGTTCCAATTTCTGAACACGTCCTCATATGGAAAATATTACTAAAATACGGTTAAAGTATTAATCAGCATTGAATATAACCTCAAATCGAAATTCTACAAGGTAGCATGCTAGCTACTGAAAAAATACCATTGGGCCGCATGTGTAAATTTAAATTAGAAAGTGCACTGTATAAGAAGCGTACTTTTCCATCGAATTTTGAGAGAGAGGATGAACTACGAATTCATCCTTTGTGCTTGTTTCAAAGCAAAATTACGCCTTCAAAGGATTTTATACCTAGCAGAAGCGGGTTTCGGTTTTAAAAAGAGAGCTTTACTGGAAGCTGCATATTTTGAAATACGGTCTGCCAGGTGTTTTCCATAGAGAAAGTTCACACAACCCTGTAAGCTCTGTAAATACGGAGTACACTCCGTAATTTAAACCATGCCATACAAACCCAGCAGATTTTTAATCCTAAAAGTTTCGTAATTGTAAAAGTCTTGGAAATCGAAGTACCCTCTTCCAGCTTCTTAAGCGCGAAGACGTACTTTTGTGCAAACATTGGCAAAAGAAAGGAATTATTCCTGCTCAATTTCGAGGAAGTCCGGTTGAGTTTAAATAGGTCTGAACAAAATACAACAGGAATGCAACACTTATTTAAATCAGAAGTCAAGTAAGCGGGTTATGCTCACTGGCGTGGTTAGTATCTTACGCGATCCCACTCTGTGCGCCCGCCAGCTTACTACTGGCAATAATAAATGTGGTGCCATAATATATATGCCACACATAATACACAGGTAGATTGCTAAGAGTGCACCAGGCAAGACGTAGACAGCTGTTTCATGGATTGTACCGATTATCAGTAGGCCATATGCCTTATGTACTGAGTTATATACTTAAGTCAAGTAAGCGCGTTAGCCTATGGCACAACGTTCGTTATCGTCAGTAGCAACCGGGCGGGAGCACAGAATGGGATCAAGTAAGTTTCACGTTTGTTACCGATCATCAGTACGTCATATACCTTGTGCAGTGAGGTATATACAAATCAAACAAGTGCATGACTGCACTTGTTTGATATATATATATTCACTCAGGAATGGGCTCACACCGAGCCAATTGGCTTCCTGAACCAAACAAGCTTCGTATGGATGGTAGGGGTCACGAAAGGTAACCACCTAACCAGACCGAAGTCGGCCAAAGGGGACGACAAAATTTGGGCGTGACTTAAGAGAGACCTGTTTCAGGCTTATTTACCTTAATACAGCCAAGCATAACCCTGACTATCAGCTGGGATCAGAAACATAAACATACGCACACACAGATGGCGCATATGGTCCACCACTTGGATTTACAAGATGGGTCATAAAAAGTCCATCAGTGCCTGGCTACCTGTCATTCTCCGTCGCTGCAGGTCGGATATTTATTCCCCCAGGAATGGGCTCAAAAGTTCTTCAGAAAATCCGATTGTATTCATAAGTTTTCAAGTTGGTGTCGCTGTGATTTCCCAGTGGACGCCGACATTTCATCGAAACCTCCTCACATTCTAGCCAAGGGTTACCGTTGTGTGCAGGTTGCTTACGTTCAGTGTGTAGCCGTGACATTCACGGTATTGCGGATGCAGATAAACTACTCATATGCTCTCGCAGTCAGATTTTGGCCAGACTACATGAGATAGGCTTTGGGAGTCAACCAAATGGAGAAAATCGTCCACCGATAACCTTTAGGAGCACTAGCAGTCCAAAAAGGCGCTGTGGGGTAGAGGGTTAATCTGTTCATTAGATTATGCGGATCCCAGGCCCATTAATTGATATGTCCTCGCAAGCACTTCCCTACTGAATTCAAAACTTTAAAAGCAATACAAGAGGTTCGACGCTCCATCGCCATGCACTTGTGAATAGCGTACACTTCAGGGGACTGTGTAGCTGGGGGCAAAGGGTGGGAAGAGGGGCTCACCTGGACAAGGTGGACAGCGCGAGGGAAGTCACATCGAATGAGGTCATTTCGAAGGAGACTGAAAAAAGTGAAATAGAGGGAGAACAGTAAGTGGAAGCGCTGAACGCACAGCAGCAATTAGCTGCAGCACCCTTCAGCTCCGGTGGAGCGTCGACTGCGTTTCGGCAGCTAGCAGGGAAGTATGAGAAACTAGGGCAGAGCTCATACTGGAAGCAGTTGCTAAATAGATGCCTTAATTCAAATGAGACAGCGGCGCAGGTGATACTTATGCTTTTAAAAACGTTAGTGTGAAGCTGTCCGGTGGCAGAATTCAATCTCAAGAGACAGTCTTCTACCCGCGACATGCAGATCGCCTGAAGCATGTAGACTCGAGCTTCTAAGGAATGTATGATCTGGCAAATAAATGCTACATGGATTTCGTTCGAATACTTCTTGAACTGCCACTAATTAATGACCCGAAAGACGAGGATATGTCTTTTACGGTCCCAAGAACTTCAACAGGACACGCCTTTCTTCTGCTGTGTCCAATCCTGCACCCACAGCTGTCGTGGAATAAAATTCTGCGGATGCTAACAGGACACAGAAAATAATCTCCTATTGTCAGCATATATGATGACTGAAAAATAGGAATTTATGGACCAAAGATATACACTCATAGAAAATAGGAAACTTTATGAATTCATCTTTTGCATGGCCTCGACACGTATCAGCATAAGCTATGGAGCCGACCGTATGCACATCAGTGAACAGAAGAGGTAAAGACGAAACGGCAGTCGCGAAAGACTGAAAGGCTGCGAACAAAAACTCCTGACCCTCATCAATACACCCCCATCGTCAGAGCGCGATCAGGACGCGAATTGACCTTGCTGGACACCACCGGACTGATGGCAATAGCAATACTATCAACTCACACTGCATAACCATCAGCACCGTCATTAAGGGCGCCGCCTCTACCTGTTAGAGTTCGGGCTCCACCTGCCTGAAATCTTCGTGCCCATCGCAACGAGAATGTCGCCAGGGCCCACGGGACTCTTTGCGCCACCATCAAAAACGAAGATAAAATGCAAACCTGTCCACACTGAAACCTAAAACCTACTGAGATACCGAGGCAATAGCAAGACTTAAAGATAAAAGAACATTTTGAGACGACTACCTTCCAGCGGAAGTCTAAAACTGCTGGTAAACTGTATTAGCTCATCGACCACATGGCCTCCTGATCCAAATGTGTAATTCGGAAACCGACGAAGTTGTTACGCCAACATTCTTAAAAAGCAACAATGGTCTCAACATCCTTCAGATTAGAAGGGGATTTTAGCAGATTTGAGTAATTAATGTGACCCACTTGTGAAAAAACTCGGCAGCCTCGGTGGGATTCGAACCCAAGTCAGCAAGGGGAAGGCTTTAGTATAGTCAACGCTCTAGCCAATTGAGCGTTGAGTTGGAGCACACTTGGGTCAAGTTACCCGCCCAGCCTACTGCAACTCATAGAATCCCCTACTTGTTAATTGGGCCTGGTAGTAATCTGGTGGATTCTAGATTGGTTGCTTAGGAAATCCTGCTCAGCCAGTCAACTAACTGTAACCGAATTTATGGATTCCATGCCTTGCAGTAGGATGGGCGGGTGATTTGACTCAAGTGTGATTAAACTCATGGCTGCCGGTGGAGACCTCTTAGCTCGTAGCGGGTCAAATGAATTCTTGAGATTGTCTCAGGTGTCCAGGTTAATCGGTTCTGTTTGTACTAAGATGAGTGAACAGGGGTTAGAACGAGTCTCAGTCGTGGATGCGTTTATCAGCACTCTCCCCTCCCCTGCTTTTCACACAGACTATTGAATACCGCCACTGTTACCCGTGGCGGCTAGAATAACAAATGCACCCTAAGCACCAAAATAAGCGGTCATAGGAGGAGCGATTTGGATAAGAATGACACAGCGTCATGTGAAAGGCAGTCAGCGTGTCAGCCTAATAAGTTTATGGACGGTTGGGAATGGCTGCCGTAGAGGCTGAATGCGCACACGTTTCATCTACTCGAAAGTCGCGATCAGGTGATTCCTAGCCTGACGTATGTGAAAGGACGACGGGCATATGCACTCGATTGAGACGCTACATCCTTATTCCGTCTGTTTCGCCGATTTTGCGCCTACCTTGGAATCTGTCCATCTGGTCGATGCTGGTGCGCGGTAGCATGCCACCGAATCTGTAGTAGTTGGTACACGGCTACTTTTAGGGATTAAGGAGCAAGGTACATGTGCATTCCGCGGTGAATTACGTCTTCACGGTTAACTCTGAGATCTCTCGTCTACCCTGTTCTTCTACGCGATAGTCTGGATTCTTCAGAACGCGCCAGCAAACTATCCCGGTTATACAGTCGGTCACGGTTTACGCATCGCACATATTGACTGCGCTCCTGACATTGCAGCGCTGGCGAACTCCTTTGCTGCAGTGCAGTTTGCGGTGCCCCGGGGTAGGTGAGTGACAGCCGGGTTGTAGGGGCAGCACCACACAGCTTGCATTTGGTCGCTCCATTTGTTAGGGGCAGCACCACACAGCTTGCATTTGGTCGCTCCATTTGTCTCGTACAGGTGGTGAATGCTCCTGTGGCCGCCTCTAACTGGTACCCAACTCTCACCTGTGGCTACTCGAAGTTAGGTTCTTCCCAGCGGCCACACCCCGGGCAACCGTCAAGACCGTCGGGCTAAACCAGGTGAGGGTCTCCGGTGGTGTATGTGCCTACACACCCGGTATGTCTGACTCCCGAACTTCCCACCTCCCGCTCTCAAAAAGTCTTACGGTGGGGGCAACAGCAACCCCGTAGGCGGCCAAGGCCAACTCGGGTCGTTCTCCCACAAAACAAAACCTTGACCCATAGTGGAGTTCGGCAGCCGCCTGGGATGTCCGAGCAGCCTTATTTAGGGAGAGCACTGCTTGCCTCCTCACAGAGGAAGGGGCTAGAAAAGGTGCCTTACAAAATTGCTGGTTATCACGTCTTCTGCAGCCGGCCGTGGCTCGCAGTTCGCAAAATACGCGGTCGTAAAACTCAAACAAACAACAATACCCCCGTCCCAACCCCCCTCGCCATACCCTCCAGACTGCTCGGGTGAGTCCACTCACACAAGCAGCCTGGAATGTTCGTTCCCTTTTAGACAATCCTAGGAGCAACCGGCTGGAACGGAGGACGGCGCTAGTCGCTCGGGAACTGGTGCGCTACAAGGTGGACATTGCTGCTCTCAGCGAGACCCGATTCTCTGAGCAGGGTCAGCTGGAGGAGGTGGGTGCCGGCTACACCTTCTTCTGGAGCGGCCGGCCAAAGGCAGAGTGACGCGACGCTGGTGTTGCCTTTGCCATCCGGGACGACATAGTGGGACGTCTGCCCTGTCTGCCGCAGGGTATCAATGATCGCCTGATGAGCCTCCGCCTGCCTCTTCGGGGAGACCAGTTCGCCAAAATCATCAGCGCCTACGCTCCCCCCAATTACGAGCTCTGATGCGGCGAAGGACAAATTCTACGAGGACCTGCACGCCTTGCTGGCGACTGTGCCGAAAGAGGACAAGTTAATTGTCCTTGGTGACTTCAATGCCCGCGTCGGGACGCACCACGCTGCTTGGCAGGGAGTGTTGGGTCCCCACGGTCACGGTAGCTGTAACGATAACGGCCTCCTTCTGCGCACGTGTGCGGAACACCGTCTCCTGCTGACCAACACCTTCTTCCGCCTTCCGACGCGGGAGAAGGCCACGTGGATGCACCCTCAGTCGCGGCGCTGGCATCTGCTGGACTATGTTCTCGTCCGGAGGCGAGATCGACAGGACGTGCTGGTAACCAAGGCGATCCGCAATGCCGATGGTTGGACAGATCACTGCCTCGTAATTTTCAAGTTGAGCCTCCGACTTCAACACCGACGAAGGCCCCAAGGTAAGCAACCGCCAGGTAAGTTAAATAGTCTTTTGTTAAATTTGCCTGCTCACTGTTTTGATTTCAGCAACCAAATAACCGAGGAACTGGAGGACCTGTATGCTCCAGATGATAACGCTATCGTGGAAAAACGATGTTGTCAAATGCGAAATGTCATCCAGTCCACCGCCCTCGAAGTCCTCCGATGCGCACGCCGTTAACACCAGGACTGGTTTGACGACAATGACGCCGAGATCAGCAACTTACTCGCGGAGAAGAATGGACTATACAAAGCCTACATGGACCTTCGGACTGACGCCACCAAAGCAACCTTCTTCAGATGCCGGCGCCTTGTACAGCAACGGCTGCGGGAGATGCAGGATGCCTGGATGATCCGAAAGGCTGAGGAAATCCAGGAGTATGCGGACCGCAATTAAATGAAAAACTTGTTCAAAGCCATCAAGGCCATCTACGGTCCGTGCATCAAGGGGACCGCGCCGCTGCTCAGCTCTAAAGGCACAACACTGCTGACAGAGAAATCGCAAATTCTGAAGCGCTGGGCCGTGCACTTCAGAAGTGTCCTTAATTGCTCATCAGCTATCTCCGATGCTACCATTGACCGCCTCCCTCAAGTGGACACGAACAATGACCTGGATCTGCCGCCTTCCCTACCTGAAACCATCCGGTCCGTGCAGCAGATTTCCAGCGGTAAAGCAACGGGATCCGACGCAATCCCACCGGAAGTCTACAAGCAGGGTGGGCCTCGGCTGATGGCAGAACTCACCACACTCTTCCAGGAGATGTGGCGCCAAGGACAAGTTCCTTAGGATTTCAAAGACGCAACCATCGTCCATCTCTACAAACGGAAGGGGAAACCGGCAACTCTGTGACAATCACAGAGGTATCTCGTTGCTCAACATCGCCGGGAAGATCTGCGCCCGTATCCTTCTCAATCGTCTGAACGGTCACCTAGAGTAGAGCCTGCTCCCGGAAAGCCAATGTGGCTTCCGCCGACACCGCGGAACAACCGATATGATCTTTGCCACCCGCCAGCTACAAGAGAAATGTCAGGAGATGCGAACTCACATAAACACTACCTTCGTGGATCTGACGAAAGCCTTTGACCCGCTGAATCGCGACGGACTGTGGAAATTCATGCAGAAATTCGGCTGTCCTGAGCGATTCACGCACATGGTGCGTCAGCTTCGTGACAGGAGGACGGCGCGCGTCACTGACAACGGGACGGTATCCGAAGCATTCGCAGTGACAAACTGAGTGAAGCAAGGCTGCGTATTGACTCCCACCCTGTTCAGTCTCATGTTCTCGGCTATGCTGATGGACGCCTACCGTGATGAGCGGCCTGGGATCCGCATCGGCTACAGAACTGACGGGCATCTTCTCAACAGTCGGCGTATGCAGGCTTCACGCGCCTCTACGAATACAGTACATGACTTGCTCTTCGCGGACGACTGCGCCCTTAACACCGTGACGGAGGAGGACATGCAAAGAAGTATGGACCTCTTCGCCGCAGGTTGCACCGATTTTGGATTAACAATCAGTACAGCCAAAACGGTTGTCATGCACCAGCCGCCAGCCAGCGCAGAATACAATGCTCCCCAAATCAATGTCAACGGCGCTCAACTCAAAAACGTGGAAACATTCGCTTATCTAGGAGGCACGCGGTTACGCAACACGAGAATCGATGACGAGGTTGCCCAACGGATCTCCAGGCCAGTCAGGCCTTCGGCCGGCTGCAGGCCTGTGTGGAATCACCACGGTATTCACCTGAACACCAAACTGAAGATGTATAAGGTCGTCGTCCTGACGACACTCCTTTACGGAGCGGAGACATTGACCGTCTACTCAAACCAAGCCAGGAAGCTGAATCACTTCCAACTCAGCTGTCTCCGCAGAATATTGAAGCTGAGATGGCAAGAAAGGATTTCGGACACGAAATTCCTGGAGCGGACCGGAATCCTCAACATCCACGCCATGCTGAGGCAAGTGCAACTGCGATGGAGCGGCCACCTGGTGAGAATGGACGACGAGCGACTACCCAAACGACTTTTCTACGGAGATGTCGCTACGGGTGCTCGCCGACAGGGAGGCCAAAAACGACGCTACAAGGACACTGAAGAAATCGTTGAAACAAATGCAAATCAACCCGGCGACCTGGGAGGACCTCGCCCAGGAAAGACCGGCATGGAGAAGATCCGTGAAGACTGCTGCAGCAATCTATAAGGCCAATCGGTCGCCGCCGCTAAGGCCAAAAGAGCGGCACGAAAGTCAGCAGCGCCCCGGACCAACACCGCCAATGCCCAGGCCCTGCCAACATGCCCGCGCTGTCAACGCATCTTCCGAGCGCGAATCGGCCTGTTTGGACATCTTCGGACGGATTGCACCAACATTCTGACAATTCCAACTTCTGCCAACCCTCCTTCAGACGCCCCCATCTCACTCCTGGCATCAATTCCATTACTCCCACAATCATAGAGACCATATTCCAATCCTCATCGCCTGTTACCTCCACCACCGCCTTCACTACCATCACCACCATCAGCGATGGGGACTCTCTCCTAAACTGTCCTCAATGCGACCGCACATTCACGTCACGCATCGGCCTGATCGGTCACTCGCAAATCCATCGTACAGAGACTGGTAAACCAGTGCCTTGAGCACCAAAACACAGCAGAGATCACCGCCTCCACTGTCCTCACGCATTCACTCATCGCATAGGCCTATTCGGTTACATGCGCATCCATGACAGCGGAATTCACCACAATGCCGACAACACCGATACCCCATGCACACCCTCCGCTCCTGCCATCCCCACTACCAAGAATGACATCCCCCAGCATCTACCGATTTCTCCTGCGCACACTGCGCTCGCAACTCACGTATTGGCCTGGTCGGTCACCTGCGAATCCATCGCACGAAGGTTGGTGAACCAGTGCCTGGGGCTCCGACATACAAGCGCTGCGCCCGCCTCCACTTCCCTCACTGCTTTCGCACATTTACACACCGCATGGGCCTATTAGGACACATGCGCCTCCACGACAACCTGCGGTAAAGCACAGGAGGCTAAGCCACATCAGCGCACACCCTCTACACCAATACCTAGACAACACCCTCACAATCATCATAATGTACCTGATAAAATCACGGTTTCCTAGAAACCGTGGCTTGGAAGGCTGCCAATCTGACGCTTACATCAGACCACGCCGTAGGTCCAGTGTATGTGCTGTGTGTCGATTAGCTGACCAGTGGACTGGGAGTCAGGCGGCGATGGTTCTCTATATTCCCTGCTTTAGTTAATCCTGGTGTGTGCGTTATGGGGGCCAGGTCATGCCGTGGCGCCCGAAGACGGGTACGCCGAACCGTCAGCCAATGCGCCCACTCCCACATGAGACAACTGACCGGCTCAGATGGTGGTCTGATCGCGGGGGTGGGGAAGAGAGTGAGGTCGACAGCTCAGCGCATTTCCCTCACTATAAACAATCTGACGCGTTTGAAACTATCACGGTGCGCTAAAAGCCGTGGCTTGGAAGGTTGCCAACTGACGGGATAACTCGGACCACGTGGTCAGCCCAATTGTATGTTTTGTGTGTAGTGGCTGACTGGCGGACTGAGAGTCAGGCTGCAATGGCTACTTCTTAATGTGGCCTTTATGGCACTCCCACTCTGTGGGATCCGTGCCGGGTGTGGTGGTACGCCCAGGGGTGGCTCCGGCCGCGCCAGCCACCTGCGCCCTCTCCCATTTCCGGTCTTCTTGACTCTGTCTTGACATCGGGCTCCGGTGGGGGAGGAGGAGAGAGTGCGGTAGCTCCAGCGCAAGGCTACTATCCCTTTAAACTAATTCACGCGCAAGTCACCGTCCTTGCACCACCTGGTGTGGAGCATACGATGGACCTCGTCGAAATCGACGGTCGAACTGTCATCGAGTGACAGCCAAGGAAAAATAGACTCCCCGAAAAGTATAATGACTGCCTCGAGTTTTGCCATCGAGAATACCTGCCCGGTCACGGTGGACAGTGAAACTACTACTGCTCCTTTAATTCGAACTCTCTTCAAAAGGAACAAAGCGAAGATAAATGGAACAGCAGACAAACCTGGCGAGTGCGGTTTTCAGCCGACTTTTTAGAAGTCTACGAAATGCATGGGAGAGCAGTCTGAATGGATATCAGAGGCCGTGCGCTCAGAAGAGAGCACTAGCTTCCCACTAATTTTACAAAATCAGTCTCCGACGCGTTCTCAAGAAAAGACTGCATTTACAAAACCTACCAGGTAACCGAGCCCTCTTGTCCGTCTTCTCAGATGTTTCGAGCAGGCTGACCTTTCTTCGGCAGTCTGTGGGCAATCAACTGTGGTGGAAGGTAAGCCTTGGTGCATTCACAACATGCGGTCGGCTTAATAAGTTGCGACGAAGGCCATTACAAGCAATAACTGGCCTGTAACCCCTACCAAAAGTGCTAGCGTGCTCAGAAACTTTTGCCGTCTTCTCCGACCAGTTCTCGGAAAAAAGGGTGCAGGGGTACGTGCGGGTTCGAGTACAATTGTACAAAGGTTAACAAAAAGGAATTGATTTTGATTATGAGTGGTCAGATGGACAGGACGACGGCGGCGGCAGCGACATTCCATGAGACTTACATAAGCATTGCGCAGCAGATGTAAAGGACTAGATCGAACCTCTGCTCGTCCGAGAGGATGCTATCCCACAACCGAAGAACGTCTGAAAAATTATGTGAAGGTCGATTTAATACAGAGCGAGTCATGGTGACAGAAGTATCAGGCTAAAAAAAGCGCAGACGAACAGAGTGTGCACCAGATTAACAATGCTGACGAAGACAAGGGAGACTGGAATGGCCATTTCTGGTTCATGACCCGTCATCAGCCAGTCATACCCTACCCCAGGTGGTACCCCACCCGACCCCTGTTGGCTAGAAGTCCAACGCTCATCTATCAAGGCATGGATACTGTTCTTGAACCTTCGGTATTCAGCGTCCGTCGATGGCTAAGATGATGGATTGAGCTGTCCAGGTCTGTTGCCGTGGATCGTCACACGTGGAGAGGCACAATCAGTGACATCATTGAGAGCGGCTAGATCAGGCATGATCGCAGCCGTAACAACGCTCACTCCTTTGAGCCACGAGCTCGTTGTCTTGTCAGTTTTAATTAACTTCGTCAGCATTGTGAATCTGCCTCTACTACTACTAGCCACTGTGCGGTTGCTAGCGGGGCTCCAGAAAGAACCCCTAGGCAGAGCGGGACGAGTGAGTTTCGTCAGCGATCGGTGAGGGTTCATCAAAGGGTATGCACCGTGGAAGTCGCAGCAGTTTCCACTCAAATGCAAACAGTATTAACTAAAGCTTCATAAAAGGTTTAGGACGGTCATACTACTGTGCGTCGGAAGAAGTTGGGTAACTGCCCTGAGAGTTAATTTTGTAGCATCAGCAGTAAAAGGTACCTGGGAGCAAGAACTCTCGAGCGAGGAGAACAGTTATCCAACGGAAAGCGAAATGCGTGGGCTCTAGATGAAGATATGTTAAATGTTGAGCCAGCTTCGGATCGAACTCGGCCAACAGAGAGAACATCTGTTCCATTTTACTGCCTGGAAAAACGAAAAAAATGAAATGACTTACGAAATGACAAAACCACGAGATGGGGTAGGAAAATCGTGCCTGCGGAGTTATGACGGACTGTGTGTAGTTTATGGAGTGTCATCGGAAAGCAGTCAAAATAAGTAAGTATGAACGTGGAAACAGCAAAACGTATTTCAACCTGCGGTCCTCCGTAATGCACTACGGTGATCATCACTATTCCAGGAAACGGTTGTAACTCTCTCGTCTTTTCGCACACCTATTGAGTTTTAACAGGAAAGAGTGATTAAGATGACGGGAAATCTGGCAAAAGCCCTTGCCTAAGTGTGCTACTAACTGATTCCCGGTAGCATACAGACATCGGATGCAACCACTCCAATGGCTGACAGCATTCCAAAGTAAAATGTTCAGGCTCACAGCGAGACTGAAGAGATCTTTAGGCGAAAGATGGCATTCGGAAGGCTAGGGCATGATCATCGCCTGCTCTGTATGCGCTACCTACGATATAATAGTTAAGAAGCAGAAAGACCCTTAAAACAAAAGATTAAGTTGCCCGACATACAGAAGGTACGGTGGCTGCGCAGGCTGCAACTGAGATACCAACGGCAAAAACTCGTGAAGGCGCAGCAATCGAGTGGCTTCCTCTTTCAATTTCGTGCCTTAGCGTACTACTAATCACGAGCCCCGGTGAAGAAGAACACTGACAGTTCGACAGTTGTATCCGACGAAGTCCACCGAATGCTCCACGGACGAGGACTTGCGTGTGATTTGATGTAAAGTGATAGTAGACTTGCGCTGCATCTACCGCATTCTCTTTTTTAGCCATATGTGCTTGGTTTCAAGACAGAGGCAAGAAGACTGGTGGCACTGGCAGAGTCCTGAAGCGTTTGCCCGAAGCTGAGTCCACAGCAGCTGTATTTCTCGGTTAGTATAGTCAAAAGCGATTCGTGAATTAGCTTGAGTGGTGCGGCTGAATATTTAACAAAAGGATCGCAAGTTTAAGACCCTGTTCTCAACTTCCCTGTTATACACCGCCACACATGGACAGTCAGCCCCCCAGGAAACTGCTAGTCCCCGAATACATCCACCCCGCGATAGATATGAACATAACGGAAGGTCAGACAGTCGTTGCTTTCTTCCTCCACCATGAAGTGAAGTTTAAGGGCTTAAACTCTGGAAGATGAATGACAGCACTCGATCAGATATGACGAGGATGAAGAGATCATCAAAATAGCACGTTTATATTTTGGCCTACATTTTTTTGAAAGCTGACAGCTCTATCTTCTTCCCAGATTGACTCTAGACCGTTTAACAAGATCTCCCCGCCTCATGGTGTCACATTCGGTTTTCGTCTGCCTCCTACGAATGAGTGGAGACCATGTAACTTCGACCGATGGATGGCACAGAGAACAAATGCCCAAGCAGACGAACTGTTGAGTTAGTACACTTGGTCATTGTCGAAACGAGGACACGTTAAAAGTTCCGAAAGCAGTTCATTGTTCTCTGGACTCAAAGCAGAGCCCTGACTTGTAAAACGTTTTCAAAAACAAGAAAGCCGAGTTAGTATCCTGCCGATATTTCCGTCGTGCTTAAGAAGGTTCAGAAAGCGGAATTCAAAGAACAGCTGAACACCATCCGGCCAGACAACCAATTGATGAGGAATACGAGCATAAAAGTTCAGCCTTGATACAAGGGTTATTGTAGTAGAGTTAAAACAAAGACATGCCAAAAAACTGGCCCGACACAGTGGATTGATGGGGTAAAAGCTGACTGGGAGAAAAGAAGACCATTTATTGCTTATAGGGAAAAATGTCTCGTTATCATGGCAGTTCGACCGTCGGTTTCGACGAGGTCCACCGTATGCTCCACACCAGGTGGTGCAGGGACGGTGACTTGCGCGTGAATTAGTTTTAAGTGATAGTAGCCTTGCGCTGCAGCTACCGCACTCTCTCCTCCTCCCCACCTGAGTCCGGTGTCAAGACAGAGTCAAGAAGACCGGAGATGGGAGAGGGCGCAGGTGGCTGGCGCGGCCTAAGCCGCCCCTGGGCGTGCCACCACACCTGGCTCGGATCCCACGGAGTGGGAGTGCCATAAAGGCCACATTAAGAAGGAGCCATTGCAACCTGACTCTCAGTCCGCCAGTCAGCCACTCCACACAAAAACACACATTGGGCTGACCACGCGGTCCGAGTTATCCCGTCAGTTGGCAACCTTCCAAGCCACGGCTTTTAGCGCACCGTGATAGTTTCAAGCGCGTCAGATTGTTTATAGTGAGGAAAAATACGCTGAGCTCTCGACCTCACTTTCTCCCCACCCCCACAATCAGACCACTGTCCGAGCCAGTCAGTTGCCTGATGTGGGAGTGGGCGCATTGGCTGACGGATCGGCGTACCTGTCTTCGCGCGCCACAGCACGACCTGGCCCCCATAACGCACACACACCAGGATTCACAAACTCAGGGGATATGGAGCAGCCATCGCCGTCTGACTCCCAGTTCACTGGTCAGCCACTCGACACACACAGCACATACACTGAGCCGACGGCGTGGTCTGGTGGAAGCGTCAGATTGGTAGACTTTCTCAGCCACGGTTTCTAGGAAACCGTGATATACTGTGGTAAATGGTGATTGTGTGATTGTGCGTATCATAGCAGTCGCCAAACGGCAGAGGCAGGCTAGGAGGCAGGAGTTTGGTCAGCGTGAGAAGGGCCGATATCGACAAAGGAATAGCTCAAGTACAGCAGATGGGCAAACATAATGAGTTAGGGTTCAGTGGCCTCCCACTTCGGTCTCACCATCGTCCAATTAACTATTTTTACATTCTCCGCTTCCCCCTAAGCTGCATCTGGATTTCTCACACTCGACAACCGAATGAATTGCAAGTGTGTCATGAATTCCCTTTGTATCTACTCGGCGTCATGGCTCGAGACCTTTTTATGGACAAGCTGATATGCCAAGCTTCAAAATAGTATGATTGCATGGTTGGTGAATGCACCTCCGTCAGGGCCAAGATGCAGTATGTCTTACAGCTTACCTTTGTGCCTTGTAGTCATCTACCGGTAAGAGTTGACCTTACTAGAGTTTACCTTGAACTAAATTCCAGAGAGGTCACCTAGTACCGTGTCCTGGCCCTAACCTTAACTCGAATCTCCCTCTGTAATTTAAAGCGAGGCCACCTGTATTAAACAGGGTTTTTATTCCCGCACTCTCCAAACCTGTTTTCTTGGCAGATCCTGGTAACTGGTTCGACTCCGTTTATGAGTTTGCCACCGACCAAGTACAATGGGAGGCGAGCATGCATGATTCGGCGAACCTGTCACCAGCATGGATAACGTTATAAATAGAAGGAAGTAAATAATTTTCACAGGCTTCTGGGCGTCCCGCTGGAGCATCCAAACCGATGGTAAGCTACCAACTACTGCTCTGTGCATATGCTGACAACGAGGGTACAGATGGGAAGGGGGGGGGCGTGGAGGGGAATCAGCAAGTGCCAAGCTAAAGCGGAGACAGGCGACACCCATGTCTATCCGCTGTCTGGCCACAGTGAGAAACGACCACAACAAATAATACAGCCAGGAAATAAAACCCATGAGAGGGAGGGGTTGGCTTTGGGCGGGGAGGGAGGGAGGGAGTGGCTTACTGTATGCCCAGGATCTCTTGTCCCATCCAGCCCTAATTAACAAGGCAATGTGCACCCGTCAAACCACAGCATCCGGTGCTCAAAATGAAGCAAGGGGAAGAGGGAGGGATAAGGCAGACCGCAATGGAAGCGAGACAACGTTGCAATTCTATTCTGAGAGGACGGAAATGCGGAGGGGAGGAGGTGGATGAGGCGCCCCCTCAGGACGAGGGCCCACGTTTGCAGCCTCACCTCCCCCGCCTCGCCAGCATCGTTGTAGGGGCCCAGTCGGACGGGAATGCTGATGACATGCAGCAGAACAAAAACAAACATGTTCTTTTTCCGGCCCTGCCCAGAGGGTAGGGACACCCGAACGACGGCGAACGTATCCGGCGCCGCAACTTGACGGGCGAAGGGCTGTCCTCTCCAGGGTTTGGCAGGCAAATTTGAGCACGTCCGCCCCCATTCCCTACTTCCCCGAAATGAAGGGCTCATCAGGGAGGAGCCCGTCAGGAACAAGAATTTTGGTTGGGAGCAATGGTGTCGCTAAAAAGATTATGGTTTGTGGTGTATGCCACTTAATCAGCACCCCGAAACCGACGCCCAATAGAAGGGGTAGCGTGTGTTCATGAAAAACGCAAGTTGTTAAAGTATGCGTTACCTTGCCAGAGGGATTTGGTACAGTGATATAATTTAGGTAAGTTTTTTACACTTCAACGGTCTTAGCAACACCAAAATTCTAACGCATACATTAATGAAAAATCCAAACGCATGTGTTCCTTCAAAATGCTTCGTAAGGCATTCGGCTCGTCAGTGGGTTTTTTTCAGCGTTCTTCACCAAATCATAGGCAAATCCGCCGCGTATGTAATTGTTATTTTCCAGGGCAACCAAGAAAGTCATTCCGTAAAGTTTCCGAAGAGGCACCGTCAATCCCACTCCGGAGTGACGAAGTAATTTTTACCAACGTGGTCACTTAGAGGCCCTGCGATCCCTCAAAGCATGGAACGCAGTTTTGGTGAAGTCAATCAAAGGTTAATTTCGTGAAGCCGTGGTTAACAAAAGTTTAAGAACATTTGTCAGGTCGCACCTTCCATTCCTTCGAGGCAGCGGAAAATTAGGAAGAGGTTGTTTTTGATCACGGCGCTCGATTCATGTTCTCCAGACCCATAGATGCTTTGTCGAAAGTTTAGCATAGTCTGGAGGAGATCCTGAAAACTGGCGTTTTTGTTATCATAGAAACGTACTCACGACCGACCACAAGTGCTAAAGGGGCAGGTTAATAAGAACATAAAACGCCAAAAGTCGGGGATATGGAGTAGGGAATAGTTCGTATGAAGTAATGAGGGGAAGATGATAAATAGTTGGCCGGCACGATTATAGGAAGGTCAATGATATAAGCTTGATTAGGTAAGCGAAAACCGACACCAGAAAGTAAAGGAAATACTGGCTTTTTAGGCGAGGTTGAGACTGCAGAAAAAAATGTTACTTAGCGTTTAAGAGGTGTACTTTTTCAGTTGATTTGTTTCGGACTCTCCTAGAAAATTGTGGAAAAGTGGAAGCCGTGTGCTAAATTCCAAAATTCATCTCCAAGTACTTTACAAGCGTAAAGATTTTGTGGAAAGCGACATTTTAAGGAGTAGGGGAGTTAATCAGAATTAACGTCTCATTTACGGTTCCCCTACCTACTGACTGGCTTACAGGGAAATAGTAATACCAGTACCAATTGTAGCAAATAAAAGCGATATATTTGGCCAGCAGTTTACCGTAGCATAGCCTGAAAAACTGAACATCTCCAACTTACCTAACCCCAGATAAAAGATAAGATAAGGATGAGTTATATGGCCCCCAAACAGGACAGGAGAACGGGCACCGCCCACGATACAGATGGCAAATTTCGGCAAACTTAGGGTAAGGTTTATGATTAGGGTTAAGTGTAGGAGGAAGTTTAAGGTCCGGGCTAGAGCTAGTTTTAAGGTAACTTAAAGTCAATCCTGGGGTAAATGGTTAGGTGTATTATTAACTGTAAGGTTAGTGTTAAGATTAATGCTACGGTTTAGGTTAACTTTAGGGCTGTTGTTAGGATCAGGACACGGGAATATGTATCCTTCTTGTGATCACGCGCTGAGCCACCTTTATTACTTAGGAGGAGCCTTCCTATTACCGTGACCAGGATAGGGGCCCATATAATAAATCCTTACCAAGAAACAAAAAGGAGCTCTCTTAATCCGTCTTTAAGTTAGGAAAGTTGATGAAAATTTTATCGATGGAGGTTTAAAAGGAACAGAAGGCTCACCAATGCCTATATCCTCATCAAAACTTCGGATGAAATTGCTCTGAATTTCAGCCATGAGATTGTTAAAGCAATAAAATGCGTCCGCCTCGGCGTACACTGAAAAAAAAAACAAATTAGAAGCAATGCAACAGCTAAAGTAAGAGCTGTGAAGAGATAGCTCCTGAAAAATTCTCATGCGAGCACGCCATCTTATAATGCAGATTTTCCTGGAAAGATGGACTGCTTTCAATACTCGGTGATCAGAGCGCAAATATGTGGTGCCTCAAGGAATAATTATCTGCAGAGAAAACGCAGTTTGTGCACAGTTTTAGAGGAGGACTGTCATTCACTCAGCATTGACCAAATGCACTCTTTCGTTTTTTCTCTCTCTCTGTTTACTTTTAAGACGCTGATTGAAAGACACAGGCGGACGCGCCCAGGAACCTGTAGCTATGTTAACAAGCGCGTCTCGTTCACATAGGCTTGAAAGTCCGCTTCTCAAACGCAACCAAAATATACCGTATGCAAGAGGTCTACATATCACCAAAGTACGAAAACCGACACAGCCGAGGTTCTAAGCATAAAAAGCCAGTGTCAATCAGTGGTCCGAATCGAAGAAGGCAGGAAGAAAGTTTGCCTAAAATAAGTCTTCGGTCCGCAAGGCAGTTGAGAGTTTTCAGATCCACCCAGCGGCGGTGCTCGAGCAAAACCCCAAGAAAATTGTGATACCATCATCAAAGTCCGAAAAATGAGAACAAAACTCGAGAAGGGAAGATAACAACAATTATTTCCTTGAAATGAGACTCGAATAGAAGAGTTTTTCATGCAGCGAGAACATATAAAAATTCTGCCAACTTGTTTATCAAGTTAGTGTGAAGTTCCTTGTACTGACTGACTTTGTTTGTCATGTTCGTGTAGACTTCAAGGTTGACGACCCGGTCAACGTCAACAGTTTGCAAGAGCGACCTGTGCGCCACTATTATATGCCAGTTTATTAAACTGACCCATTTCCTTTCACTAATTGCTGTTCTATTTCACATTTCACCTCCGATAAGTCAATCGCAAGTTGAATAAAGTCCTGCTTCACAGTATTCCTTCAGTTGTTTTTTTCTGCCCGATCTTGTTCGTCCCCTTCGCCTCGCGCGCTCGTGTCCGATTAATTATGACGCAAAGTAACTTTGATAACTAATCGCCATCTCGACTCCCCAAAGTGGAGTCTTGTCCCTCTTCAACGCACGTAATTTTGTGTGACCTTCATTTGCAGGAAAAAAAGCGAACCGAAATTGGCGGCACGCAATGAGTTTTTAAGTTTTGGATCTGTAGTGTAGTTTACAAAACCGGGAGGACGAGATCGTTCTTGATGACTGTGGACAGCAGTATCAGAAATGAGGAGGAGAAAAAATAGGGGTAAAGGTGTCACCGACGTTAGTGCAAATGCGTTCCGCGTCGCTATTTCCGGTTGACCGACCTCGAATACGTCAGTCAACGGCTTGCATATTGTGTTCTCTTGCCGCTAAGGCCATAGAGTTCTCAAGCCACAGTTCTGAGCCAAATAAAGTACCGATCGTGATAAAAGACTGTCAATTTGGAGACCTGGACAGGTTCAAGCAAGCATCTCAGGACCAATAAGTCAAACGAAGATAGTAAAGACGACACTATCGTAGAACCTGACGCTGGAAAGAGCGTTTTCGCAGTCCTCAAACGGTGTCTACAGACCCACGACATCGCGGTAGCGACAAACACTCGAGCCTACCGCGCATAGGTTAGACTCCTGTATACATGAAGTTAGGGGGTCGTGTGTAAAAGATGGGCGAATGTATAGAATAAGGGGGTCCGTACTAATTGCACCGCCAAGGGAATGTAGTGGGCCAGTTAAGAAACACTAGTAAGATATTTGCAGCACCTTCTTTCTCACTAGCCACAAAGAACACAGTGTAGCTGCCTTAGATCAGATGCTACGGCCTAACTAAAGGCGGCGAAGAGGCCAGCTTAGAATCTGACTCGATAGTTCTTCAGGACAGAGATGTGGCTCTGAACCCTTAGCAGTAAATCTTCGTCGTTGGGATGAGGGTGAGTCGGGTTCTTTAGATTCAATGACTCTGATATCTGAGACAACAGAGAGGTAGGCAATATTTGGCGCGAGTATAGCCATAGCATGCAAAATTAAGTGCATCTTGGGGCCAAGGAGATCCGTAAACCTATTTGATGCACCGAATTGCATCAAAATTGAAAGAAAAAGTATTTGCATTAAAATAAAATATTTTTTTCTGAAGTACTCACTTTGCCATTCGGGGTCTGGGTCGTTCGCGAAAAGGTAATAAATCGGTCCAAGGACTTCATTCATTCCTTGAACATAGGAGGACCGTTGATTGACTTTGCAGTAGATGAAAATTATTCTTTGGGCAACTTCCCAATGGGCTTCTTGACTGTGAAACTCGGAATCCGACTCTTCGTAACTTGAGCACAGGGGATGCTTTTGTTTCTCACAAAGGAGCTTTTTAGCACCTGTTATATCAGTGGCCATTGTACGTGACTAGGAATTTTAGGTTGAAAGGCACATACATTAGTCCTGATATTCAGCCCAACAAGCAAAAATAGCGAGTTCACCGAACTTGCGGTGTAAGGAGAGTTTATTTTAACTTTCAGGTCATCGAGCTTCAGCGACAAACACGTAAGGATAAAATATTTGGCCCAATGATAAATAGCGAATTGTTTGAATGTAAAACTCAAAATTTACTACCATGTACTAACGTACATAAAGTTAATGTGACGAAAACGTGGACACTACGGTCTTTCGATTGAGAAGAGACAACCGACGAAAAAAATCTAGTTTAGAGAAGAAATGACGGCTAGTCCCTCAAACCAGATTACATTAGAAGTTTATAGTTAGGGGGTTTGAAAATGGTGATGGTTATAATTTCCAATCTTGAGAAGGCTTCACAAGTAGTCAGTCACAGACGCTAGGTATCTGGCAGTGTCGTAGGCTGTATCAGAATATAATTAGACGGTCAAACTCTCCACACGCACCTGAGATGATTTACCTTCTGAAATGCAGGTCAATATATGAGTTCCCTAGGAAAACCTGTTAGGGCCGTTAATTTTCTTTAAATACGTCAAAGCACAACCCAAAATAATCTCAAACACATGCCTATCACATTTCGGTGATACTCTGATCCCAGATCACACTTCTAATCAAGAAATCGTCCTGACTTATTCCATGTGATGTAGGGAAAACAAACTCCAAAATGTGTCTGCACACTCATCTAATCATGCCTCAGATAGTCCTAGTGAAAATTTTAAAATAATAGAGTAGGAAGAAGATATGATCTTTGAAAAGAGTAGCTTATTGGCCTGAATATTTGGATTCCCACTCGAACCCATCAGATCAAGTGATCGCACTATCTTCTGTTGAACTGCTTTCTGGAACCAACCTATTCGCTTCTCTCGCGAGTAACAGTATGTCAAACTGACGCATGTACTTCGCTGTTTAGGCGTAAACAAAATTTTGGTTTATACTAACGCGATTCCGGGATCTTAACAAGCAAAACACAATTGTCACCGAGTCCGTTAAAACTTTCAAAAATGCTAGCGTCAAGGGTCAGACCTATTATTATGACCCGAAATGTATCAACAAATATTAGGAAATGCACTCTCCTCGCCAGTGGACAGCCGGTTACTCACGCTATTCATTGAAACGCACAAGCTAATAAGAAAACTAACGAAGAAGCCCACTATACAGCGATGAGCTAAATAGGGGACAAGTACATAGCGGGCAATAAAGCCTTAAAATTGGTGTCCTGAGTTGCTAGCCGGTGTGTGAATCGGTTATGATATGGCAGTTTCCGATGAACCTACCTCGCTCGATCACCGCCCTATGTATCTCAATGGGATAAAGAAGTCCGAACGGATGAAGATTAGTGGGGAAGCAGTGTCCAGCGAGATAAAATTTGCATCAACGTATGGGTGACTTATTCATCATTACGCCGCAAAACAAATCACGAGAAATGCGTCAGGTCTTAACAAGAACAGTCCTTACCAATACAACGTTTGGGAGGCATTATATATTGACACTCAACTCGGAGAAGCTTGTTGTACCGTAAGTTAGCAGCCGTCCAAGCAACCTTTTTATGACGTTGTGTTAGGTTAAAGTACGCCAGAATTGCTAAAGTGGGGATATCAACTACTGGATACTCATCGAATCCTTCACCCTCCCTTTTCGTTATCAAGCATGTGAAATTTGGTTCACTGATTACGGACGACAAATGCCTTTAGGACACAAAAAAACGTACCTATTGATAACCAAACGAGCACGAGCCCGTAGCTCAGATAAATCTAAATGGTCATAAAAGTCATATAATGGGTGAATTTAGATCTGATCATCAGTTTCGAGGAGCATCCGGTTGTCACATCAGTAGACGATCTTCCAGATCACGACTTTTAGTGTATCGCGGTAGGTAAGAGATGGTGGTTTATTATAATGATAAAGTCCATGCAGTGGATTCAATCGGGACCGGTGTCGCTGTACCAGTGGAAAGTCTATCAAGCTGACTGAAAATTATGGGATGAAACGCAACGATTAATACGGCTTAACGCTTGCCCGGCGCCTGCCAAAAGCACAGGTGATACAGACATGCTCAATACCTGAACCATGCTTGTAAGTCGAGCTATTCTTAGGGAGAAAGGTTTCAATATGCTATATTTAGCAAACTTCAAATAACATACGACTATTTCCTGGGGATTGTGCTCCATTAATAAATGAATCCAATTCCTTGCCGTCGCACGTACATCGCAGTTTTCTATGTTTTTAATCATGGCAGGGCAGGATAAGGTATTTTAATGTGACGAGGGCATGACTTCAGTCTGGACACAGGTCCCTCTAGCAGTCTGGGACGTGCCATCGCTGTTTACCTGCGATTCAGCGGCTAGCTTAATACGCACGCAAAAGCTAACGGCGAATGAACTTTTTATAGCTAAAATACTCAAGATTTTTCTTTAAACCATATTAAAGGAATGAAGTAATGCAAAATTCAAATTACATGGAAGACATCCATGTCTAGACGATTCCTCAAAGCAGTGATAGTCAGAGACGGTGAATAAACCTTGTGAAATGGGTACGAAGTTGACCTCCGAAAAAAAAATCGAATTCAGGATAAAGTCGACGACAATCTTTGTTGATTTGCAGGAGCACTTCATTGTCGTCGAAATACTTCCGCCAATCACTGTCAGGGTTACAACTAAGGGGCTACAACCATTAAGTATCAATGCAAATGCGCAACAAACATCGTCACAATTGGACTCGTTATTAGTAGAAGATACGACAAATTCAGTGGCCAAATTCGAATACTCTCGCCTTGAACGTGTTAAAAACTTATTCCACTGAGAATGATCGAGAGGTAGATAGTTCAGTAGCACCTTCCAGATCTTCGATCTGAGGCCGTTGGAGTCTGGGCAGCCAAGTTGACATTCTTTCCGAAGTTTTTTGATATCAATTGGGGAATTTAACAGTATATCTTCAAATATTTTCACTCTACGAAGATAATACTTATCGCAAAGCACTTACCGCGCGTCATACATAATCGATTTAAAGAAAACTATGTTTTTGACATCGGTATCTAGTCCAGTTCGCGTAAAGCATGGTTATTCAGCTTCTTACATATTATCGTGAGTTACTTCATCAAATGTGGCAAAAATTGGTTGATACGAGGAAAGCAAGTAAACATATGATATCCTAGAGTCCGCAAACGTTTAACTAGGTTATAATTCCTTCTGAAAAACTATTGCGGAGGGTGAAATCCAACCCAATTACTGGAGGGTTTTCAGACGAAGCTATGATCATAGCTTCTTCGAAGAGCGCTTTTATTCTTCACAGTAAGACACAACTTGCCCCTTCTGATCGTTGGCTTTGCATTCTTGTGCTGTCATGAGCATCACCTATAGCTAAGCACAGGGCCAGAAGATAATTACCCTACCCTTATGACGCATTGGTCCATATGTTGGGTCATTCACAAACTGCAATTTACAAAACCGATAGAATTGTTTGCGTATGTGAAAGGAGTGAAATCTACAATAAGAACTTTTCTGGTCAGCAGAAGCTTACAAATGATAAACAGGGACAGGCCACTTGGAAACAAAGGGTAAGTTTTAAATTTCCGCAGACTGGGTCACATTCGAAAGCGTCCACACATAAATCATGACTTAACTGATTAATCGAACGTATTTTTATCATGCTCTTTAATGGCGTCAGTGCAATTAACGCAGATGAAGACGGTTTTGCTCCTGAGCGATTTGGTATGCCTGTGGTGCACGCACTCGAGCATTACAACATTAATTTTAGAATGCATGGGTAGCTGGCTTGCTTTAAGAATAAACAACATAAAATAATCTCATGCTCGGTTTGACTGATTTATTTGATGAAACTTTCAAGTGACTTTCCGATTTCATGCTATTCAGTCATGTTTCAAAAGCAAAGATTTATAATTGGATTGTGGTACGTGATTTGACGTTTCCGCTTACTCGATTTTTCAATTAACTTACTCTTGCACACAGGCTGTCGTTACTCTATGTTTGCCTCGGCACACTGACTCCAGAGTTAAGTGGCCTAACCTGACAATAGACTTTGCTGCTAGGTGCGCAATGGCTAAGTTGTAGTTCAAATGGCAGCATTTGATTGTTCGAACCACAGGTGTGACCATCCCATCCTCGGCATCAATCTTTTCTTAGGGCTAGCCAATAAACGTCATTTTTCGTATGCATGCATCTTGCAGAAAGCTCGGGTTTGTTACTTGGAATTTCTTTAAATACCACGCTCTGTTACCAATTTGTTGGATTGAGCGGCCGCATTTGCGTTTGCTTGAAGTTCAGGTAACTCTGTGGTCTTTAAATTGGGGACCAGTTTAGCATTTGGTCGAATGTGACCAGAGCCCAAGTTACAGAAATTTGCAATGTGCCGAAAAATTTATCTGCCATTGTCAAGAGTCTCACTGTCAAACTTTAGACGTCATCAAAACTTGCCCTGAAATTAATGTAGTACACAACTTTGAATTTATTGGGAAAGGTGTGGACGCGCTAAAGTTAAGTAAGTAACAGACAAATTAGTTCAATATATTTAGGGTTCCTTTGAAGACACCATTAAAAATGATACAATATTAATCTTTAAATACATATGTTGCTATAAAATAATGAGTAACATATTTTATTTAGAAAAAAAATATTGTTAAAAGTGGAAATTAAATGACAGGCCTCCTGAAGGATAATGAATACATCACAATATGTTTATGGATATGGCATCTTAACAGCACTGTTTACGTCCTAAGAAAAGAGGAAAAAGCTTAAAAAACTCCTAATTTCTGCTGCCGCTATCTTTGTTTTGGTTTAGGCTTCGTCAATAGTGTCCCCACCAGCACATGGCCCCTTCAATAGAGGGGGTTCAGAGGTGGCCAGAAGGGGCCAGGACCCCTCGAATTTAGGCTATATTTAACATATGGTCAGGCTTGATGAAAAGACTTGATAAGGTGTCAGTGCTTCAATTTAAACTCAAATAGGAAATATTTACAAGATTAAATACTGCTTAAGCGTAATAAGTAGGCACTGTGATTAACTGATTATGGATGCTTTGTTTAAGTCAGTCATTTGGACGCCATTTTTCTACGAAGCGTGTGCCATTGTAACGAACAACAGTTCCGACAGAATTGTTTAAATGAACCGGAGGCACTTTTCGCGTAGACCTTGGATAAGAATGGAGTGATGGAATGTCGGTGAAGATACCGGTGCCCCCTTCCGCTCTCGAACGCTAACCCCCGTCCCCACGATTACCGTCACTGTTTATCGAATCGTTATCCTCCGCTCAATGTTAGCATCCCCTCATCCTGACCCTGCAGTTGCCCACAGCGTAGCACTCCCCACCGGTTATCCAACAACATGATATAATTCCCCCCCCACTCCAAAAGGGACATAGTTTAAAGTAACGCTCCCTTCCTTATTTTCTATCGTGTCCTTTCATACCTTTATATCCTTCTTATTAGTAGAAACCATTTCCAACATTTCTATCGTTCCTTCTAATGACTGTTGCATTTGAGTGATCGCATGGTGCTTAGAGATCCTGTTCAATAGGTGCATCGTCTAATAAGGACTACAGGTACGTTACTCGCCCGTGTGTGTGCCAACCTCTAAGTCCTCGGCCGCTACACCAACCTCTCCATGTGACTTGTACGACTGACTTATTGTTCTTAAAGCTGCCGATACTGAGGTAGGTAATCCAGTGGCCCGGAGACGTTTTATTAGATAATTTACTAAGCTGTGCCTTTAAATTTCATGTGAAGTTACTTTTGCTCGAGTTAAATGTAAAACATTAACGGTAATTTTGTACCTTACTGAATGTTTAATAAGCCCTTATATCCTTTATATGTCGTGTTCGGTTGAACATGCAAAGTATATATGAAGCGAAACTATAACGGAATCAAGCGAAGCACCGTGTTTAAGCGGATATTGCGTGCAAAGCGGGCATATTATGCCGCGACCGAAGTAGCAGCTGGTCTTTCGCCATCTTCGTCGTCGGCGTTATACCCCTCATCGGAGCATCAAATGCCTGAAATCTTTTCTGAGGTTTCGAATAATAGGTTTTCAGGCACTGTTATTGTGAGTTGAAATGCAGAATCGATAGGGTTCATGGAACAAACGAGCGAATTACGAGGCAAATGTTTTCTTGCATATTTACAGGACGTCTGCCTGAAGACAAAAATGCCGGAAGCAACTATTAAATCTTTGTGGATATGCTCCTACCTTACCGTCTGGAAATTCCTAAGGACCCAAGAAACCTACTGCGTACTCCACGTACTTGCATTAACGATGTCCTGAAGAATGGGAGCTATGTCCATCTGTGCCTTGGACGTGGTTTGCTGGATGAGCTGAACCGCCGACAAGCAACTAAAATTCCTGAAATGGGCATCCAGTTTTACATCGATAGGATGAAGTTGTTCAAAGTATCAGGACAATGCCTCTGGCCAATTCTTGCTCGGGCAAATTACCCGGTAGCTGAAAGTCCGTTTGTGGTAGGTGTGTTCTCCGCGTTCGGCAAGCCGGAGCCGCCGGATGATTTTCTGAGAGATTGCACTGACGATTTGAAAGAAAATTTGTGAATTGGCCTGCTGGTCCCACAAAAGGGGGAAGTAATGAAAGTTAAATTATCCAATGTGATATGCGACTCACCGGCTCACTCATATGTCCGACAGGTGAAAGCCCACAATGGGCACTATGGGTGTGACATGCAACGTCGTTTGATGAAGGTACCGGAAAACACTCTAGGTGTTGTCATGTTGGAATTTTCATTGCAAACCACATGACGTTTCCTGTGTACAGCGGGCGTTGTTCAGGACGACCGTTCGTTTTGATCAAAAAAGCAGGGACTCCACCACAGAGGCATATCGCCTTTCAAGGAGTTATCTTTCGACATGGTTAGAAGCTTAACAATAGACTTCATGCACCTGATGTTCTTGGGTGTAATGTGGAAGTTAATTCATCAGTGGAGACCGAGTGTGAAGAGGTTTTCTCCAGCACTTAATGACTTCATCCAAAAATGCAGTCAGAGCTTGCCAATAGAATTTTCACGCAACTGTAGAACTCAAGATTTTCCCAGGTTTTTGAAAGTGGCCGAATTTCCTTAATTTTTGCGTTACAAAGAACCTGTTGTTTTGAATCTTTATCTGGTCAATGACCGTTTTATGCATTTTTCAGTTTTCGTTGCAGGATGTGCACTGTGTCATTTGGCCAAAAAATGCAAAGCAGGGTCAATATTTTTTGCAGAATAACCTGCAGCCACTTGTTAACACCAAAATTACGCAGTGAGGATCCTGTAAAACAACATGACCCTCGAAAAGGCATAAAAGTTGGTGAAAAATACTGAGGAGAGGGATGAACTCTCCAACTCCGAGCCAACTGTATAAGAAAGGGGGTGCATAAATAAATTAGTTTCCCATGCTATTAATATATATATATATATATATAAACGGCAGCTCACTTTGGCCTCGGAAGATGAGGAAGAATTCCTTTTCCGGCCAAATGAGCCAGAACGGAGACTGGCTGGCTGGCCAACGCCAATACCGATGTTGCCGTAAGAAATCCTTGACAAAATTAATTTAAGGCCTAAGAATGACGAAAGTATACCAGGCCCATCCATGTATTCGAGTACACCAACATGATCTACCCCACCATTCACCTATCAGTAAGCATTTGTTACGAATATGTACCTCCGAGTACTACCTGAACAACCCCTAGATGTCCGTTCAACATCAATAAAGGAACGGCAAAAGGCCGTAGATTCTCTATGGTAATACTTTTTGGAACTTTGTAAACAATCCCCTAGTAAAAATTCGATTGCATTGCAGACAAGCTGGCTCGTAATATGGAACAACATTGGGCTGTTTTGAACGAAATACTCAAGGAAGTGCGAAATGCGGCTTTTCTCCCAAGGCCAGTCAGTCGATCAATCGTCTGCCCCTGTGCAGAGAGGAGGCCTACAATGACTTCATTGGAGGAATGAGTGGGACAAGAGATTATGCAAATGAGTTGGTTTGGATATATATGCCTAAACATCATTCATGATTTGTAGATGGAAAGGCTGTCTGCCTTTGGGGAAAAAATGAAAGAGAGCTCATGCGGATCCTCTTAGCGTCTTTTATTGGACCACCACTGTGCCTCAAATTCTGCTGGGGCGGGTCAACTGAAAAGTGATCATTTATTTGCTGCCCACTCTATGCAGTTTTCACTGGTAGGTCATAAGGTTTCCTTGACATCTGCAGACGCCATTCAGAAAAAATGCCAGCTTCAGAAAGTGTTCTGCGGACGTTATTCGCAGAACTGCAATTGACTGGTTCCACGGTGCAAGAGGCAGGTATTGTGGGAGAACAAAACGCCTGGAGGCAACTGAGAAGGTAAAACTATTCCGTTTAATTAATCTAGCATCCATATCGAGCTTCCAGAATGTCCCACCAGTGGTCCAATTTGCACAACACAGACTGCGTCCGAAGACATGGTACTAACTGTCTCACTGTCTTTATAGTAAACATATTTCAGGTGTAAACGTTATTAATTTAGCAGTATGTATTTTAATCCTGCCTTTGTGATTTGTAACTCGTTTCATAATGTTCATCTATCCTGGCATGCCTCGGTAACCAACATATTTATTTTTATTTTAGGAAGCATCTCCGGATAACGACCGCAAGGTCGACAGACTATAACAAACCTTTCCTACGCATGCACATATTTTTTTAAACTTTTTTTTTATAATAAAATACTTCGCGAAATTCATCTGCATATATCCTATATCAGGAGCTAAAGGGAACATCGCTGGAATGACTTAACTGGATCCTAACGAAGCCATATTTATTGTAGAACATTGGGCCGTTCATAGAAGCACAATTAGGGGAGTCACAGTAGTGGCCGATTATCAGGGAAAGTAATGGGCGCTGGGCATTCGATATAAAGGAAAGGGAGCTGCAACTGCGAGGAAATCTTGGGGTCCCGCTGTGCAATTTTTTCCAGTGAGGAGTCCAGAGGGGGCACAACGTCAACCTTACCCTCCCCTGGCCCCACCGTTTAGCCCATTCCAGTCCCCTCAAATCTCCCACTGCCACAGGGGGCAAGGCGGGGCTGGTGCTGGTAGGGGTATAAAAGAGATTTTTAAGTAAAAAAACCTGCCTTCAGGGGCATAGTAATAGCAACTTATGAAATAAAATATCAACTTAATATAGGAGTGAATTTTTTATGTTAATAATTTTGTTGGTCGACAATAATCGCTAGCTTACGGATTTTCGAGAGTTAATTTGACAGAGGTATAATTGTCCGCGGTCGGTTTTAATGTCCATCACATCCAATCAGATGTGAGCTCTGAAATATTCAGAGGTGTAACGGACTAAAACCTGAACCGGTTTTGTTTTAGTCGACCTTTCCTGTTGGAAGACTCTTTTTCACAATTCGGCCCGCCCCTTCCAAACGCCTCGTGCACAGCCCTCCATCCCGCTATTTCCCTTCCTTAACTTATATTTTTCTTATTCCATCACGTACGCATTTCCATTCTTTTAACCTGCCCTCGCCTTGTCTGATTATATCCATATTACGAATTTTTAACGTGTCCTCGTTATACCCAATTATATACGTATTACGTTCTATTTTTTATATCGTTTCCTTACACCAATAATAAATTTATCATAGTCACCCATTCATTTACCATTCCACAATTTCGTACGTCCGCAAGAACCGCAATTCTGTGCGAGTCGACCTTACACGTCTTTTAGACGGTGCTACCCATTCTTCTTCACCTATCATGCCAAACATCCATAATGCTGAGACAGACGCGGTCGGTACTCATCCTCACCCCATCACTCGGTCACTACAAATGCGAACGCTATAGCAGCCGAAGACTTCCAGGTTAGCAAATACATGGGCGCGTAAAGCACCTGTTGTCCATTTTATTTGTTGCGAGTACTGAGCAGAGTAAATAATCACCATGACGATCACGAAAATGCAGCGGTCATTAGAATAAACAGCAGGAATTAAGATAACGTGATCTGCTAGTAAGAAACTTATCAATGAATACAAGGATACAATAACAAATAAGTAAGGGAGCGTTAGATGCAGATATGGGCCATATGGAGTGGGGTAATTCTCTCATGTCCGTTGGATGACCGGTAGGGAGTGCCGCGCTGTGGGCAACTGCAGGTTCGGGACGAGGGGATGCTGACATTGAGCGGGAGACAACGGTAAGATATGTAGCGATGACAACTGTGGGGACGGGAATCAGCGTTTGAGAGGGGAAGGGGCACCAGCCTCTTCACCGACAATCGATCACTCAGACTCCATCCTGGGCCCGCGCGAAAACTGAGTCCTCACTCCACTTAACCAACCTGTTAAGTCTCGTAGTGCGTCACAACGCATCGTTCGGGTGTGGTTCAGCCAAATAGTTAGACTTAGTTTGACTGATCACTTAAAAATGAGGAAATAAGTTAGGTTCATGAACTCTTCAATTGCAAAAAAATTCTAATGCTATCAAACAGTCATCATATTGCATTTGATAATATGGTATTGTTTACTGATTGATCTAAATCAGACAATAAAGCTAGTTTTATGAACGACTAATCTATGCAAGCTTATTGATGGTATATACAAGCAATATGTTAGTAATTTTGCTGAATTAATCGCTGCTGTCAGAATAATTGCTGAAATAGCTGTTTGTGTCTGACTCGATTTGATTAAGGTTAGCTAACCTGATGTTGATCCTGGAATTAGTTTAATCAGACCTCTATAGGTTCACTGAAAGTATGCTTATATTTGCTGCTGAAATTTTTTTAGTATCAGAAGTTCAATTCATGAATATAATAAGAAAAAAAAACAGGAACTTATAGTTATGGGAAGTTCATGCAATCATGATAATATTTGTTGGTGAATTTATTTCTAGTGTCTGATACGTAAACTGATTGCTGTGATAAGAAAGGAACAGGTTTAATATTTGCAATCATGATACATGCATGTCAGTATTGTGTTTTTACGATATGCCATTTTTTAAAACATGATGTTGATTTGGTAATTCGTGCTGTCAACTTTCTATAGGTTAATTGAAGGTTTTGGTAATATTTGATAACAAGATTATTTCTTTGTGACATGTACACCAACTCATGGCTATAGTTATATTTAATAAGAAAAGAACAGCGGAATGTTTATGATTTTGAAATATACCACAGTCATATGTATATGTGATTTTGTGTCCATATCGTATTTGATTTTGTTTTTTTATTAGAATCGTGGGTTTTCCGGTGATTGGCCTAATCAAATCTCTTTCAATCCAAATATAATTCTGACAAACGGATTTGAAAATGTCCTATTTTATTGGTTTTTGAGAAAATGTTTAGGTTTATTATCTCAATTCACATAGGTGATGACTTTATCTAATAGTACTAGTGATGGCATCCCATATAATCGCACATCTTACAGAATAGAAGTTTTACATTGCGACTTTCTGAATTTGGGAATACTTATGGTATCTTCAATGTTTCTTGTGTTTCGTCGGCCATTGTCATTTGCTAACACATTGACGTCTAGTATACCTTGGTTGTGTGTGATTTTGAATAAGAATTTAAACCAAATTTGAGTCTCCTGATCCAAAGTGGTCTAAGAATTTATTTATTGTACATTTCTAAATATGAACCTGGGAGGACAATGCACTTAGACAAAGATCTAGTAAAGCGTCTCTAAATTCCTTCTAGTGTCTCTCTACCGTCACAAGGCATTATGCCAAGAAATATTGAGCATCAATCTAGGAGAGGTAAAACGTACATTTTATAAAGCTGTAATTTAAGAGCAGTTAAGGTGTAATTTGAAAATATTAAAACACATAAATGGGTAATCTTTGGCAAAATTTGTTTAACATGGATATAAGTAAAGTGAATTGGTGTAGCTTAATCCCAAGTCTTTTATTGCTAGTGATTCTTTATTTCTTTATTATCAACTATAATGGCTGGCAGTGTTTGTAGGCCAACGATCATTAGAAGGCATTTAGTTGGTTAGAATTGCCTTTGCCAGTGGTTGCTCCAGTAAGTAAGCTTTGTGAGATCTGCTTCAATTGTACTGTGCCTATTTTCACTGGGCTCATCACACGCATATGTCAGTTTTAATTCGTCTGCATATATATATATGAGAAAAAGAAGAGGACCTAAGGTGGTTCTGAGACAACGCCTCGAATTAGCACTACTGGATGTCGGTTTTGGGGGTAGGGTATGAGAAAATCGAGAAGAAGGGGGTGGCTGCCGTGGTTTATTAGCTTCGTTATAAGTCTTTTATGGGGGACTGCCTAACGCTTATTTGAGATCAAATTTGACTGTAGCTATTAGGTTTCCTTCATATCTGTTTCTGGAAATGCATTCAAGAAAATTGATATTGCAGGACTGAAATGAATTCTTAGTTAAAAAGGCATATATTAAGGGAAGTTTGAGGTAGCTTTTGTCAAGAAATTAACTATTTGATGGCATATTAATTTTTCTAGGATTTTGGCGATTATCGGTTTTATGTACACCACTATGGCTTTCGGTATTAGATAAATAAAGAAATTGTATATTAAGGGCCCAGAGGGCCCCATCATAACACACTTAAAAACTCGGTATAAATAAATACAAAGTGGATAATTGCTGTCCTGTGTGAACAGCCATTTGCGCAACAGAAACGAGAACTGTGGTAGGCCCATCCAATTCAGAACGAATTTTCAGTTTTCAAATAATAGTCACAAAACTTCGTAATATGCTGTGAACTAGGAAAAAAGCATTGAAAAAATTCCTTCGGTTTAATCGGGGGCGCAGTTCGGCAAGCCACCAATGTAAAAAGAAAAATTAGGAAGAAAAAACTGCTTCTCTAAAAAATTAGAAGCTAGGGTTGATGGGATTGTTACGATGCAGTTGGAAAGTACTGTGACGTTGGTGAAACCGTATGAGAGTTTCAAACGCTCCTTGTCGTGGGAGAGATCATATAACAACCAGAACATCTGTTTATAACCATCAGGTAGGTGGGACTGGAGGAGCTTAACGTAGACATCAAGATTGAAACGAAGAGGGGACGATCATCAAAAGATCCCGGAGACCAACGTCAGGGTTGCAAAGACGGAAGAACGTATCAAGCTTGTCAACATTTGGAAACGATGGTTGAAAAAGGAGGGGACGAAAATCGACTGTGAAGATTTAATCTGCAGATGATAATGGAAACATATTTAGAAACCAATGTCATATCAAGGAAACAGCCTCAATTTCCAGGACTACCCTTTGAAAAAAATCCAAAATTTGCGTTTGGGAAGGAAACGTACAGTAAGGATTTTCTATCTTTCGAAGTGAAATGTTCGCGTAATGTTGTTTTAAAAATCGGCTTCTGTAGATGACAACCTAATTTAGAGAGAAAGATTATTCCAGATGAAAGCATACTTGGAGGCAAAACAACGAGAACGGTAAGTTGTGAAGCTAAGGGATGGTGAAATGATCATGCAGTAATTACGAGCGGCATAAGGTCGATCTACCGGAGTGAGAGCGTTAATTCGTGGGAGATTTCGGCTAGAGTTAACCCGAAACAGGAAGCAGAGACCGGCATGGAGTCTTCTTACCCACAGAAATTTAATGTTTGCTATCTGACTTCTATCCGTATAAGAGATAATTGATCCAGTAAAAGAAAAAAGTCTTCGAGTAAAAACTCTGAACATTGTAATCCTACAGTAGTCAGAGGCATTCATCAGACCAAAGAGGGGACAGCAGTATTCTAGGATGGGAAGAACAAAAATGTGGTCCACTCATTAATTTATTTCCGGAAGAAACAAATTATGTAATATTAAACCAACTTTCGCTGCAGCCTTTGCGAAAATTCAATCTGCATGATGCGGTAATGTTAGCTTAATCGTGTAACTTAGACCTAAGTAACTTAGGGTTGGTCGTTCTACAAGTGAACTATTTTTGAATACTAGAGATTCAAGAAGCTTGGTGGGGCGAAAACAAATGAAACTATTCTTGGATGGAGAAAATTCAATCTGCCAACTAGAGCTCCAATGGGAGAGCCCGAGTAGATCAGTGTTGATTTTATCAACGCAACTATTGGTGGTGTCTTTAGAAAACGAGTAAATGCATTTGAGATCATCAGCGTAAACGAAGTATTGTGAATTTTTGAGTAAAGTTGAAAACTTATTTATGTACCGTACGAAGTGGAGGGGACCTAGAACCGTGCCTTGTAAAACGCCTCTCGTGATCAGCTGAGGCTTTGAGTAGCTTTTACCTACTAAGTCCTTCTGGCTACGGTTGGACAAGTAGGAACCAGTGAAGCCAAGGAGAGGAGGCCGGATGCCGAGGGCTTCCAGTTTCACTAGAAGAAGTTTTTTCAGTACCTTGTCAAGGGCTTTGATCAGGTCAAAGTAGACCACATACACTAACTGCTGCTCATTACGAAGGTAAGTGACGAAGTTATGAAAACCTAATTGTCACTCTTCACATGATGTTCCAGATAGAAGACCGCATTACGAGTTGCTTAAAAGCTTATTTTCTAGGCAAAAGTCGATAATTTGATTAAAAATATTTTTTCAAGATGTTTGATAGAGCCGGGGTTTTGTTAATGTCTCCATTAATATTTACGTCTGAAAGAGCTCCCGACTTGAAGACACGAAGAATATAAGATATCTTCCATGAGTCAGGAAAGAATCAGTTTAAAGATAACCTTAGAATATATGGCTAAGCAATCGGGGGAATCTCGGTACTCTCTTGATAATGGAAGGTAAAATACCACCAGCCCCCAAAGAGTGCGCGTTTGTAAACAACGTATTTGCTTGCGAATTAATTCTGAGGAGAAGTCAACGGTGATGATACCATTGAATGAGTATAGCTGAAACGTCGGAACTGTTTCAATTTCGATCGTAAGATGATTTGCAAAGAAAGCACTAAAGAATTCTGCCTTGGCAGAGTCTTCGAGAATGAAGTTCCTACCTTCATTTAGTAACGGACGAAGTTCATAGCTTCGTTTAGAAGAAGATCGATGACGGAACAGTTATGCAACAGATTCTTCAGAGTTTGGTTCTGTGAGTGTGCAAGATTCCCTCTGTCTGTTACGTGCATGACAAATCTTAGAGGCTAATTGGAAAATATCGGCGATTCTTAGATGCATGGATAACGAACTAGTGGATTGATTTTTTAATTTCCCCTCTCGGTTACCATTTTAATGGATCGTTGCTGGGATCAAGTTTTTCAATCTCTGTGCAAAAATTATATTTGTCTGAAATATAAGAATAGTTTAAAGTGAAGTATTAGGGCATATATCACTGGTTTAATTTTCCATGGGGGATTTTATTTGTCCCAAGGGAGGGAGACTAGGGTAGTTCTCGGATAGCTGTTTTTAAAGTTTCTTTACTAAAATTGAGCTCACTAAGGGTAAATGTGGTTAGGTCGGTTGATTTGGGATCGGTTCATCTTGTACTATATATTTGGCGGATAAGTAGTTATTGAATAGAATCTCTATTTGGTTTTCATCTGTTATTATTTCTCCTGAGTCCGTGATCTTAATTTGAGGCTCTGATTTTTGGGGATTGTTTATTTTATTCCAAAAAATTTCGGTTGTTTGTTCAGGGGATTCTACTGCACGGTCTTATGCAGCTGCGTTCTTTTTTCTTTCCATTTTGGTGACTAGGTCACGGATTTCTCTTATTTGTCCTATTGTTGATAAGTAACTAACACAGGAATTATGAAGTGGCTTTTTATTTTTTTACGTCGCTTTGGGAAGAAATTTGTAATCTCTGGCTTTTAACACGAGAAACGTTCTTCTACTAGGGTGTCTGTCATAGTAATTAGGGTAAAGTATAGACCGGGATTCACATCCCCGGTCGAGGCCCCAAGTTTCCGTAAGATTCGGCGACAGTGAAAACTATTTAAGTGGTCGTAAAAGACTATCGAAAGAAATCAGGAAACATATATGTGCTGATGAAGTGGGAGTGGTGGCAATGGAGGTAGCTGCATCACGTGGCAACTTAGATCAGCTGTAGAGCCGGATAATGAAAACAACCGTATAGAGTGTACGTATGTATACGGACCTGATACTGCGATGTTCTGTGACACTGACGTGTTCACACACAATCGACCAACTAAAGCAGATAAAAACGAAGGGGGTTTAACAACTGTATGCCTCAGTAATAGAAAAAATACCGGTGGTACGCCGACGTATAAAGAAATTCAGGAAGTGGGCATTAGTTGCCATCATTTCACTATGGAGGAGGTTTCCATATAGATAGCGTTGGAATATGATACGGGGTTCCCTTATGTTTAACTTTGGCCGACGAGCGAAGAGGCTGCGGTCAGCAAGTGGACCGTGATTTTGGTTCACGGTGTTTGTGTATCTGCAAAAGACTTGAGTTTGGATTCCTGATAAATGTTAGGATTTTGCCCTTTATTAAGGTCTATAGTTAGCTTTAGCTTAAGCATAAGGGTAGAGTGTTTCAACCTAGATTTAGGGCTACTATGTCAAGTAGTAAGGGCTAGAGTTCATTATTTTAGTTAAGTCAAGAGTTCAAGGTTCGGTTTAGCTTATTCTGTTATTTCTGGAGTTTATGGTAGTGTTGATACTGAGGTTTAACGTATGACTTGGATAAGGTTAATCGTTAATTATAAATGCTTAGAATAGGGCTTCTAGTTTATATGTAATATGTATAACCTAATGGTTCTAGTTATGATCATGGTTACGACTGTCTTTAGAATACACTTTCCATTTTAGGCACGGGTTTAACGTTTGATGGGTTAGGGTTCACGGTTTTAGTTCTAAAACTAGCGCAAAGTTTCTGTTTAGGGGCTAAGTCTAGAGCTATATTAAGAGGCAGGTAGTTTCTTCTGGGCCCTGGGGTTGCAGTTCAATCTTGTGTTGAATGGTGGGGTTTGTTTTTAGGTACATTAAACTAGGTGATTTGAGAAGCGTTCTTCCATCAAAGTTGCATTATTTCCTGTGTATTTTTATGTGATTACATTTATCTTCAAATCCCGCGTTACATGTTTGCTTGGTTTCACGGACTGATATACTCCTTAACTTCCCTAAGTATTGTCACAGGTTTTCTAAATGTTTGCATTGGTTTGTTAGCAGACTATTATTTCTGCGCACGGCCCCGTTCACCTACTTCAATCTCGTCTCCCTGTGGATGCATCATGATATTTTATTTTGGCCTGTCAACCTTGGGTTTCGCGTTCACCTTATGGTTATTCTTTATCATAGGTTTTAGCGCAACGCCTGTTTGCAGTGGGTTATACATAGATCAGTTTTCATGTGGTTCCGATTGGTTCATTTGGCCTAAGTGATTCCAGCGTCACAGACATAAAGTTCGTTATTAGCTGGTTACTTGGATTGATCGCACTCTTACTCGTCGTAATAGAAGTAGCTTAAATAAATTAAATAAATAGTTGTTTTACATGCCGGTTTAAAGGCAAATTCAGAAAACAATGACAGTGGGGCTCAAAATAGTAGTGAAAAAACTCCTAGAGGAATACATTTATGACTTTATTTCCTAAATTTATGGTATTGAGGAGAAAAAACTGCTGCCCGTGGGAGGATAGCAGTTCAGAACGGAGGAGGTTTTGCACAGGTGCAGTGTGTTTACGGTTTCTTAGCCTTTTTAAGAAATCGGGATTCGGCACCAAGCAAGCATCAGAATTAAATTCTGGATCCTAAGATGCTGAGGACTTAAGTTCATTGACGCATTTTCGTGAGATTTTGTTTCATACGCCTAAGTGATCAAGAACTAATCACCTCGACGTTTCATTATCTCATTCGGAAATGCTACTACCGTATTACCCTACTCTACCACCTGACCATTTTTTCCTAAGCAGTTTTTTCTCCTACCTTCTATTAAAAAATGAAGGCTTATTGAACTCTGCCTCCATTTTTATGGTAGGTGTTTTTTTTCACTGCCTATTTTTTCTAGTTTACCATTTATTTTAAAACATCGCTAACTGTTGACATAGCAGGACAAGTTATGTATTTGTACATTTTATCTGCACACATTGTCATGAATTTATTTCGTTACTAATGTTTGCTTAGAAAGTGCCTTGCCGGTGCTAACCAAATATAAATTCTAAATTCTAAAGGAGCATCTGCGGCCGGTTCAGTTCAGTTCAGTTACATCCAATCTTACTTGGGGCACACTTAGTTTGAATGGATGACCTCGGAGATTTTTCGTAGTGGCAAGTTGGAAAAAGTCATCACAAAGTGGGCGCAATCCATGCCACGCACGATACGGAAGGTTTGTATCAAGTCTCCGCGCAACTGCCTATAACTCAGAGGAAAGAGCTTTAGGTTATTTAGACGAATCTCATATGGCAGTTCACCTTGACCTCTTACTAATTTGTGGCTCGCCGCTGCACACTTTCGAGCATGTAGTCCTGTTGGGTCCATATTCGCCAGGCTTGGATCGCATATTCAAGGTGTGGCCTCGCTGAATGTGGTTGCTCGCTGTCGGCTGAAGAATTCACCGGTTATGGTCTGCAGATACAGGGACATGGCCCTCAAAGTATGACTTGTGATCGGGCGCAGATTGTACACACTCTGTCAAACCAGAGGATAGATGCGACCTTGGTGGTACACAGAATTCCTGAAAGCTGTTGCGAATAGGGAAAATCAGTTATAGTTCTCTTTAAAAACATAAGTTTGCCGGAATTTTTTTATTCTGCGGTGGTTTATTCCATATTGCTATGGCGTTTACCAAAGAAAACTGACAATACTTAACTGTGCGTGCTTATGGAAGAAATAAACAGACATTGCGATGACTGCTAGGCCGAGAGTGGTCAATCTGCCTCAGAGTGTTTAGGGGACAAAATTTACGACTGTTTAAAAGGGTAAACAGTAAAGGAATCCATTCTGTAATTGGCGAAACCGTAAGGGATCAATTTTTCAAAGCCCAGAGCGTTCTTGATACGTCAGATTACGGAGCTCCGAAGATAAAACTCTGGACCGATTCATCTTTCTTCCGTTCACTAGTGTGGGGAATTTTAAATAGAAATGAGAAGCATTCCAGGCCAAGCCTATCGTACATTTTATAAAGGCACAGTCTAATTTTGATAGTTTTACAATTTCGGAGGATAAATCCGCTAATTCTGTGTGCTTTGAAGAAAAGCAGGGCACAGTGCTTGGAATTATTTAGACCATTGGAATATGATATGCCGATAACCTTTAAAACTTCAGTTACATTTAGGTCATGCCCATCGATGATTTGTTGAGGCTAATGAGGCCGCACTGAGTAGATTATTCTCGGTTAAGTGATACAGTAGAATATCTTTTATCAAGGTTTAAAACAACTTCGAAGTGGCGGAGAGTGTGTTGATTGGCCAAAAGTCATCAAATGGCGTAGATTGGCCATGTATGGGGATCGGCAGAATGGGTGATTCCTTCCACACAATGGGGAAGGTTTCACTTTCCAGAGCTAGATTAAAAAGCTTACACAGAAGAGACGGGAAAATATAATAGCATCCGCCCTTATAATACTGACCGCGACACCATCTGGTCAAGGAATATGAGATCAATGAAAACATCGAATGTCTACGGTTACGTCTCAGAGGCCAACATTCATGGTTTTGAGGATGGCACTGGTCCAGGCCTGGATGGTTAGAAGGGAAACGGTTAAAATTTCAATAAATGAAACGTTGAAACACTCAGTGGTTAACTTGGCAACTATGACATATCCAAAGGACGTCTCGAAGTATGTAGTATCGCGTTTTTCTATGGATTCATACAGTGTGGGAAAAAGGTTTTGCTTCATTTAAAGAAAGACTTTGCACATAGTTGACCTGATCGGCTAGCCGTTTTTAGTCAGCCTCGTTGATCACTCAAAACTACGTCAAATCAAGGGGAGAACGGAAAGTTCGTTTTACAAATGGACTCGATGAGAGCGTTTGCGAAACCTACAGCGAAATTATAAAGGGAAGTAAACCTTCTCTGTGACATTAACTATTTTCTTACGGTAAACAAAATGAAAAATAATTGTATTTTAAACTTCGTACAGCATATTATTACAGCTATTCACATCCTGACAAAGAAATCAGACCATTCGTTAGAATTAAGATGTATCAGGAATTCTGTCGAAAGGGCTTATCGTACATCAAAGAAAAGCTATACTTTTCGGAAAATATTTCATCAGTTTCAACTTTTATTGAAGAATCAACGATGCCGTGGTCTGAACTCCCAAATGGGGCCTGAAGATGACACTTTAAAAGACACCCAGCATCGGCGGGAGATTAAATCAAGTTAACTTGATCCCCGGGTAGGGATGTTGACTGTAGCGGCCGAAGACTTCGAGGTTTGCACACACACGGGCGAGTAACGCACCTGTAGTCGTTATTAGACGATGCGCATATTGAACATGGTCTCTAAGCACCATGCCGATCACTCAAACGCAACAGTCATTAGAAGGAACGGCAGAAATGTTGGAAATGGATTCTACTATTAAGAAGGATATAAAGGTATGAAAGGGCACAATAGAAAATAAAGAAGGGAGCGTTACATGATGCGATATCCCTTTTGGAGTGGGGGGAATTACGTCGTGTCTGTTGGATAACCGGTGGGGAGTGCAACGCTGTGGGCAACTGCAGGGTCGGGACGAGGGGATGCTGACATTGAACGGAGGGTAGCGAGACGATGAGCGGCGACGGTACTCATGGGGATGGGGGTCAGCGTTCGAGAGTGGAAGGGGCACCGGCATCTTCACCGACATTCCATCACTCCATCCCCATCCGGGATCCGCGCGAAAAGTGCTACTCATCCATTTAAACAATTCTGTCGGAACTGTGGTTCGTTACATGACAACCTGATTCCATAGGTCGATATCGACGGCCTCGAGTATGTCCTCAAATTTTATATGGCCGGAAATTGGAAACAATCGAACTTCATTAAGATTGACCTCACCTGCAATCAAATTATACATAAAATTTAAGTCAGCCGCGGCAAGAAAGATCGTCCAGCGGTTGATGGGCCGCTAAACATAGGGAACGGGTGCTACAGCCCGGTTCTGAGAAAAAGATTGTGGCATAGCAAGCGTCCGGTGCGGGTGAAGAGGAGTAAGCTCTAAAGGGGAAATGACGGACACGGGAACTGAGCACCATCGCTAGCTAACAGAGTTTGTTCGAGGAATCCATTTGTAGAATGCTGCAAACTATGTCCATTAGGGTTACACAGAGGGTTGGGTGAGTCTACAAGTCCAGGAGGAACTTTCGTACTACGAGCTAACTAAGAAAATGACCGTGGAGGGAACGTGCTGCAGGGTGGGCGGCGCACTGCTGCGAATGTAAAAGGAGCACCATTCCAAGATGAGGATGCTGGCATGTTAGGTTTTGCAGCCTCTACATAGAGCCTGGGGATAGTTGGAAATGCGAGGTAGTTGGGTTGGGGGTGTTTGGTAAGCGGAAGGCCATCGTAAAGGCGTATTTTTCGTGGAGAAGCCAGATTTTTTCTATATTCGAATGACTGAGACTTTAGTCGGACTTGTCTTTGAGGTAACAATCTGCGTTGGATTACTATGAGTTACTGGTGGACTTGGTATGTGTGTTGGAACAAGAGGAGTACTGTTGTCTTGAGATCGCCAAGATCGAACAGATTTGGGTTGTGTACAGAGTTAACTAGGGACTCCGACGGCGAGGCCGTAGACGATATTGGATGCAACTTTTTCAACATGGCAACAGGAGTAGTCATTTCTGTGACACGTTTCGAGAGGTTAAAATTTTCCAATTTCCTCTGCATTGAGGTGAGGTCAGGGGAAACTGAGTTATGCCATTTTCGACAGAATTGTCTACTTATCTCCTTCCTTGACAGTATGAAATCTACTTCTATCAAGGAAAAGAAAAGGACTAATATTGGCAAATTACGACTGAGCGAGCGCTATCGCTTAGCGTGCGCGACACTGAATCCAAAGCCACTGCGTTGCAGAAACAGATGCGCACCATCGATAGCAGATATATGATTTGGAATATTACGCAGCATAGAATTATGCTTGCATTTTATCCGTCGCTAAGTTTCAGAGCTAATTACTCCAGTGGTTTGAAAGGCTTGTTGGATAACTCGCTCGGAGGTACTGATCATAGTTCCATATAGCAGGAGTTCTATTATTTCGTCAGACGAAGACGTATTATTGCCGCACAAGGTGACCGCTTGAGCGAGCAGAGGATCAAAAGGTCCAAGTTGAATCAAAGCAATTTAAGCTTTTATACTATCTGGAGAAGGCTGCGAAGTCACGCAGGTGCCAGATATATCTCCTCCCATGATTCTTGTACTCAAGGATGAAGGGGGCTGCAAGCTTGCTTCATTTTACTAGTCTCTTCCGGGACATCGTAAATTACTCGACAGAATTTTGGTTTAATTATTAGAGAAAATTAGTTACTAATTTAACAAAGTTTATTTAAAAAGGCAGGTAATTTCCTATAGTAAATACAAAACGACAGGCCGGGCACGGATTAAAACTACAATGGCGCAAGGTACAACTTATTTATCCAATTCTCTATTTAGGCGGTAAAAATAACAAAGGACAGTAAAAAGAACATTTTAAAACTGAGAATTTATCAAAAATTTATTTTTATCACCAAGAAATACGGTAAAAATCAAAGCTTGTCTTATCTTGTAGCCTGATACCTCTTCAAACTTCCATCAAGGGAAAATAATGCAGTTTATCGTTGACCGTTCTGTTAATCAGATTTGGTTTGGAACAGTACCTTTGGCGTCTCCGGAACATAGTTAGGGATTAAAACGAAAGGAATATGAAATTTCTTACGCAACAGGTTGCGAGAAAATATTTATGCTAGTCTCAGTAGTGGGACTTCGAGGCAATTTATTGAATGAGGTGGTGATTCGTTTTGCGGACCCGGGGAACTACTGACTATCTTACGTGAAGTCTTTTTGCTACAATTTAGGGTAAACATTCCGTATTACTCAGCAAAACCAGTTGAGTGCTTCACGCAAAATTTTACTGTGGTTATTTCACAGAGTTAGTGAAAAACAACCGGTTTTGAACTGAAATAAATTATTTCTGGTAGGCTTCTATGACCAAGACTTCTAGAATAATGGAGTTACCTTACTAAAAAAATATTTTGGTTGAAGTTTGGGATTGAGTTGAGGGATTCGGATAACTGGATGCAAATTGCATACTTCACAGAAACATTAACAGTGTAGACACCCCACGTAATGACCAACCATTCTAGTAGAACCTCCAGATTCCCGTTATGTGCTCCTTCAGTAAGGCGGACAAGCAGAAAGCAACTACGTTTGAATATGTACTTTTGGAAATATCCTGCTGCAAATAAGTTCACTAGTTTCCAGATTTATCGAGGATTCTTACGAGACATTTGGCCAAAGTTTATTCACAGTAGATATGCTGCATGTAAGCCAAACCTGGAGAAACGACATGGGTGTCAGAATGTACCAGAGGCGGTACTTGACTTTCTCAAGGTGCACCCATAGTCTTTTAAGCTACGGAAGGCCATTTTTGTTTAGATTTCGTTCCAGGAAACCCCAGTTTGTCTCAGGGACCTTCATATACCAGTCTGCTTTATGATTCACGAAATCTGACGAATGTTTTACTTTAAATTGCGTGTGATCCAGTTCAGTGAGTAGAGCATAACCATTCGGTCACGAGGATTTTTTCTAGGGTAACCTATTTCCTTATGACGCAGGTTAATTTACGACGCACTCTATATATGGCCTATCTGCGCGGATGTGGTAAAAGTCAACCACCCAGACCGGGCGCTCTTGGTTCATATTAAACCAACTTTGCGTCGATTCGCGCTTCAATATCTTCAAAACCCAGTTGATGATCTTTGAAAAGACACTGAATCGCAATTTCGTGAATACTGCATACTAAGCGATCACCGTTAGCGCGGATGCGCTAATCGTCTTCGTGAATTGCGTTGGGGATAATCCGTAAAGGAACGATAGACAAGCTAGTGATAAACACTGATTTCTTACTGCATCTCCTTTCATCACGTTGCACACTGAAATGCGATCCCATCAACTGGTTCCCGGAAGGGTCGAAATCCTACTGCGGTTCAAACATTAAAGATAACCATTATTATGTAGATATTATTAGCATGCTTATGGAGCAGCCGATATCCAGAAGAACTCGGATATGCGTATTAAATCCTCAGGGAATCTCATACTAACGTTGCACATCATGCATAACCTGCAGCGTTTATTGACCCCAACGATTTTTTCTCCAGGGACTGGACAAGTTTTTATTCACTATTCGCAGAATGGAACGTTCTGCCAACAGGTGTCGTTCTCTCCTCGCGTCTTTGGAGGACAGACTACACACACGAAGCTATGCGTATAACAGCCACACAACTAATTAATGTATACGAACATGCTACTTCTGATAATTAAGTAGGGGATGCTTTTTATTGACGTCCTAGGGCAGCTATTTGCTTGCCGCAAGCAATTACACAAAAATCTATTCTTGAACGTTCTTTTTTGACTTTCGTGCATTTTATTAAACCTTTTTGTAACCAACAGGGAATTCAAAGGCCATAGCCTATACTTCCTTTAATAAGAACGAACCGAAAGGAGCATGTTAAACTGTGGATGAAGCCCTCCTGGATAACAGGAAACATTCGCTGTCGGTGACATTTTGCATAGATGGAAAACTGACCTGACCGTCGCCAGTCTACTCATGAAGCTATTGAGCCTACAATGTATAGACTAACTTTATTTGCCAGACCTGTCATCCTCCTTCAAATATGCATATATACCACCTGTGGACAAGTCGGGTAGCTCGTAACCGGGACAGTAGACATGTCCCGTCTTGTCACAGTTCATGCTTCCCCGGTGCTACGACAGCACAGTGCTTGGAGGACTAATCACTGTTGAATCACGCAAGGACCACAGAAAAGAGGAAATTAGATTAACAATGTTGGCACAGGCATGGGAGACTGAAATGACCATTTCTGGCTTATTAGCCATCGTCAGCCAGTCATACCCAACACCAGGTGGTGATCCAACCAAGCCTCGAACTCGCGATCTGTTGATCAGAAGTACAATGCTCTTAACATTGAGCCATGGGCTCGTTGTCTTGCTGGTTTAAATCGCCTGCTTAGGAGGTCCGACTAGACGGAAATACTGGGTCGACTTAAACCAGGAAAGAGGAAACAAAAAAGACATGATGAAAGGCATCGTTTTGTTCATTTTAAGTAGGAAAAGGATAAATGGAGGTCTTGGACGCTGTAAAATATGAACGTCAAGTTATAAAAACATTGGAATAATCTCCGAAGGTGTGGCAAGGTAGCCTGCATCCATCTAATGTCATACTACTTCTCCAGCAAATACTGATAGTAGAGATCGTGGAGGTGGTCTGGAGGTGCCGGAACAAAGGGAATTTTCAGGATCTCTGTAAAACCTTCGGCTAGAGTGGGCTCCTTGTACTTCGACCTGATGGGTGAGAGGAGAGAGGGTGGAGCGATGCAGTAGGTAATGCATGGTACGAAGTTTAAAACCCCCTCATAATGAGAGGGGGTAGCGGCAAGACTTACTTCATAATATTGAAGACCATGTCATTTATTTTATCGTGTGAAGATCCAGTCAACCGGCGAAACTAAAAAAAGACAGAAAAGGGACAGCAAAACTTAGCCTAATGTATAGAAAGATGTGGAGGTATAAATTTCAGAAGCGATTGCACGACTGAAGACAGTACGCATTTTCGTTAAACGTGACAGTCAACGGTTTGCACACAGGCGGCTGCGTCCTTTGCCTGTCTGCAAATTTGGAGAATGTCACTATCGTATGTGCGACTGGTCAGCTGGTGAATATTGCCGGCAAAGACAAGGGAGACTGAAATGACCATTTCTGGCTTATTAGCCATCGTCAGCCAGTCATACCCAACCACAGGTGATGCACCACCCGAGGATCGAACCTGAGACCCGTTTATCAGAAGTCCAACACTTAAACCATTGAACCACGGGTTCGTTGTCTTGCCGGTTTAGATCGGTGAGGTATGACCAGCTGAAGACAGCTACTAAGCCAGAAATGGACATTCCAGTCTCCCTTGTCTTTGCCGGCAATAGTCACCAACCTCTTGTACTAGCCGCTTTGCGGCTGCTGGCGGGGCTCGAGAATAAGCCTCAAGGCAGATCGGAACAAGTGAGTTCGGTTAGCGATCGGTGAGCATTCATCAATGAATACAACGGGTCAGCTGTCAACCAGGACGATGGAAACCGTTACGAGAGAGAGATAGACGACTGAATTTCGTATGTGTTTCACAAAGAACGCATAAAGAAAGCATAACAGCTTGACCCTCAGCCCTGAGAAGAGCCGAGCTACCCGGACAGTTGGCAGCTTTCCAAGACTCAACTACTAGCAAGTCATGATAGGTTCAAGCGTGGAATGCGCGGCTAGATCCCTAGGACCCTGAGTTAATTTGTTTGAGCAACCAGTGCCACAAAGCAGAAGAAAATGCAAACATACATGCTTTCGATGGTCGTAACTGCCAAAAAAACGAAGCACAAAAGCACGGACTGCACCACTTGCCATTTCATTATGACGTGAATTGCCTGGTGAAGTTGTCATGAGAAGCGCCCGAGCCGGTATTTTCATCGACTGCGCAACTGCCAGAAAACGCGCACGGGATTCGACGTCCACGTTGGTGTTGTCAATAACCACGGATTGACCAGCAGATAGAAAGCTTTCCACCTGCTTTAAACACTTTTCAACCGTGCCAGTCACGTCCTATTAAAGGAGGGAGAGAGCAGGGGAAGGGTCCAATGTTTCTGTCCATAACTATACAGAGGCTAAAACAGAACAGATAATGTGTACCCGGGCTGTGATCGGATAGCAAAGAATCAGGAACTCTAAATATTCCCGATTGCGGTCGAGATCATGGGCATGTAGCCCAATTGCTAAACCATTCCGTTTAATGACTAACTGAAGCCGGGCTCAAAGTTTGGGCTTTTACCCGGTCTACATCAAAAAAATATAAGCGGATGCCTGGCAACAGTAAAAACGACGAATACCGTAGCCCCTTTTTTCCCTGTATTGCCTGCTAGGACTGCAGAGCGAAGCTCCGAGTCACTGGAGTTTCTCGACTAGCTAACAGACTCCTTCTTTCAACTCGAACACTTAATCAACTGAACCTATCTTCCTATCTGGACTATCCCACTTACCCTATTGTTAACAGCACGTCAGCTGGGCGGATGTAGCACTGCAGAACGACAGTTCGCTACTGATATATTTCGTCTAAGCGTGCCTCACGCGAGCTGGTTATAACTGCATATGTACTAGGCTACAACTGACGAGGGTATCAGATCTATCATAGACGAGAATGCTATAGAGGCCGCATGAGGATGGAAGCATTTCAGCCTGACTCTCAGTGCTGAGAAGGGCCTAGTTATCCCGCCTTAAAAGTCGCCAGTCTTGGCAATAGGTTTAAGTGCATCAGATTTACGAAAGTGAGGGGCAAGAACGTAATATGTGGCCCAACGCAGGGAAAGAAGGATAGGTCAGCGAGTAATAAGGCACCAGTGGTGACAGGATTTTTTTATGGATGGGGCTAAATGAAGAAAAGAAGAGCGCCAACCTAATCCTAACCCTATCCATTGTTTTCGTTAGGGTTAGCATTCGTTGCCCGGTTAGTAGTCACACAATATGTTGGTGCTCGACATGCGCCCGGATTGCGAGTTCTGGTGACTTTATCTCACGCTAACCAAGATGTACGATATCATTCCTAGCTGACCTGACCCACTTTTATTCGGACTCTTGAAAGGAAATTAAACAGCCATCTACGCGTGCCACACACGATCTAGCCCAAGCGACCGGTATTAGAATTTCAAAAGCACGATCGGATCTCACATCGGTGAGTGCCATACAAGTCCTGCTACATTACTGGCACCTGCTACTTGCCTTCGGTGAGACCACAAGATCAAACGATAAGAGCATGCCCAGAGCAGATCTTGTTAATCCTTGCTTTCGGCGTATACAATTTGTGTATTCTTCTACACAGGACAATTAAGAAGCCTTTCATGTGCGATGGTGAGTGGCTGCGCTTGCACCCCTCTCCATGCATACACCAGGTTACATTTTGCTTGTCTTCCAACGAGAGCACACTGACACGTCGCATTTACAATTTCTTCTCAAAAGCAGATTGGGTGGAATTACAATAGCCGGACCCAATGAGAACATTGGCCACGGATTACCAGCCCGTGATTTCATTTTCACGCGTCTAACTTTCATTATTCAGTCACCTGCGTTCCCATTTAGTTTTGTTTGACGCCGGTTCAGGTTTGCTTTCCCTTACACCGATCCGGGAGGCCGAGTCCCCGTCCTTAGCCCATGGAATATCTTTTCTGTTTCCCTCAAATTTCGCGGGTTCCGCTTAGCCCCTTTATAGTCAGTAACTAGGTTGTTATTATCCCTACCTTATTCGTTTGCTTTTTCCATGTTTTCTACTTCCTCGTTCTTCTCTTAGCCATGAAACCCCTTCTACCACTGTCACTACAAGGCAGTTGGCCTTGCTTGCAATGTTCTCAGTGGGTCTGGCAATTTTTTTTCCACTGCAGACTGTTTATAACTAGTAGATCTTTCGTGTGTCAACATGATTATTAGTGTAGCAAAATATGTATGCCTTGAGTAATGCTTGCAGATGAGGGAGACTAAGAATTGTATCGAGCAAGACTAGGCAAACTTACTCGACTAACAATTTTATAGCCCAACTTTTCGAGATGATTCTTGCAGAAGGTTGATTTTCCGCCTGAAAAAATGAAATGTGAGAGGGTGAGTTCCAAGTTCTTCAGTTAAAAATACCTCATATCGCTAGCTAGGTAGAGCTAGTACTTAAGACTGATTATGTCAGGTCAACAGGCAATATGGTGGAAAATTAGGGAGAGCCGATAAGACATCCAAGTTGAAAAAAACTACATTGAAGTGTGGTTGCACCATTTCCTATAGGATCGAAAGCTTGTCAGCAACTGCAGAACAAAGTGACGTGCAAATCTCGTAGATGAATCATCGATACTATCTCTAGGTAAACCTACGCAGTCCACAGCGCATGCCACTGAACGTCTTTACACTTTTTTTCACAGAAACACGCACAAACACATGCAAGCTGCGCCACACCAGCAAGTTAACGCTCGAAAAATGGATGAACGGTGTACTGCATTGTTGTCCACGTAACTGATGAGTTGTCGCGAAAACCATTGCTCTGGTTAGAACTTGTAATGTTAAAAACCTACGCGCTCTTTCACGTTCAAAAGATTTTTTTACAAGTGCAGCGTCTACCGGAGGAACCAAAGCATTTCTCGAAGAGTTTTTCGCTACAGTTTCTGGAAAAAAAGACCCAGCATTCTGAACAAGCGTGCGATATGAAAGCTCGGCAATCGAGCTAGGCGATGTTCACCACATGCTACACAACAGGCTAGGCACAAGCGTGGTGCCTTGCCCGTGGATCAGATTATAGTGGCAGTAGACTTGTGCTGCACCTACCGCACTCCCTCAACCTACTACACCTGTACTCGGTGTCATGACAGAGTCCAAAAGACCGGAGATAGGAGAGGACGCAGGTTGCTGGTACATTTAGTCAGGATTGTCCAGTACAATGGCATGGCTCCTGGCATGCGATGTATGAATAGCCCCTACCGACGGTTAATCTACCAAATGATGTACCAAAGGAAAGACTGTTGCCTGCCTGCTACCAAGAATCATAATATCCGGTAGCTTATTACAGTATTCACCGTTTTTCAGAGAGCATGCATGCAATCTCAAACTATCTTAATTCATGTATGTCTGCCACTCCTGACCGAATTCTCCGGCAAGACCTCCAAGTTCGTCCAGAAGCGCCTTATTACAACATGCAACCCGAAAGCCTTTCAAGATAACTGCAATGAAGTGGAGCTTACAGGCCGGTAGACCAACCATGAGCAGGAGCTCGGGGGAAGTCGGCGCCGAAAAAGATGGCATAGAGACGTTGACGGCATCGGTTAGATCTTTCTTTGGATCGAAGGAGAGGGAGTAGAGCGGGCGATTGCAAGGTTTTTCATTCCACAGTTCCTCCGGCGTCTTGAATGGTACACCAACGTTGATGGCAAACTGTGGGGACAGGAAAGACAGTGTTGGTGTCGCTGTTTTGCACGACTAAAAAGTACTCCTGAGTGATCTGACACTACAGTGTAGTGTTGAAGCTAGATCGCCAAACAGTACGTTAGGGCAAGTGTTTAGAAATTCAATAAAGTTTATTGTATAGATTAGCCATCTGAGGACGAAAGACTGAAACATGACGCTACAGATGTAACCCGGATCGGACTTATGGAAATAAATTTAAACTTTCCAAAAACGTGCGCGAAACATGACCTGATAGGCGGGGATCCAGCAGACCGTAGAGGTCTCTATAGCACGCGCGTTACAACATAAGGAGAGCACAGTCTTTCCTAATCATAAGTGGCCCGAAAGTCCGGTTTTAAAGCATCTGTAAAGTTTGGTGAATAAGAACTCGACGGCCATGCAGCTGGCGCCAATATAGGCAATTGATCACAAAAGTCACAAGGCATGGAGACATTATGACATGCAAGTGTTGTCCAACATCCAACAAGGCTTTATATTCTGTATGCCAAAATCGTAAAACCTCAAACTAACATGCAGCGGAGCTGGGAGGAGAATTCTACATTTGAATCCAGAAACTAGAGTAGACCACTCATCTACAAGGATGCATGGTTGAACTGGCCGAAGACGTTGCTTGCCCGACATCGGTCCATGAAGACTAACAGCAGATGATTATGCAAACAAGATGCTGACAATGCCAGTTAAATGTAAGCAGTGAACCGGAAAAGTGCAAACTGTGGGGTTTCAGAGAGCCATGCAGTTATAGGAGACGTCTAGCAGGCGGGAACCAAAGTCAAATTATTTTTTCCTCGCCGATACGCAAAAGCAAAATAGCTTTTTGCCGAGTTTTCCATTGTTTTCAATTGAATATTTATAAAAAATTTTAAGACAACGTAGAGAAGGCATGGGGAAAAGCTATCACAATATTTACTGAAGAGAGGTAATATCTTAAACGTATTTTAGCATTGCCAGTTGCTTAGAAAAGGGATATCCACTCCATACAGACCTTAACAGCAGATATTCTAGGCTTTTGGTATATCAAATCTCCAGAAAATAGACAAATAAGGCTAATGGAACATTACCTGCTGAAGGCAAATTTTGATCGCAGTAGAAGATAAAAAGTGAGACATGCAGGAGTAAAAGCATGCGTTTAAAAGCCTAGATGAGCCACTTACCAGGCGATCAGAACACGAGTGGTCCTTCTTGTTTGTCGCATTGGCCTCCCGTCCGGCAGCATCTAGGTCGCAAGATTAATGGACATTCGTGTTTAGCGGTGCGTATATTATAAGTTATAAGGTAGCCACTAGTAGAAGTAGGTCTACCAATGACCTAAGCATTACAATCAGCGGAAGAAAACGCACAGATAGGCACAACCGCCTACTCATCTTTTGGTAAGCATGCATCAGGGAACAACGCGAGGGGCCGTGGTGCGTTGCAGTTAAAAAAGCGCGGTTGCCTGTTTTTTAAAAACCAATTGCTAGATAGTATTTATAACATATCATGTCACGACGGCCATCCTCAACGATTTGGTTAGACCTCAAAAAATGATAAAAAATGGCAAAGTGACAAGGCATACCTCCGCAAAAGATCGAGTCCTTTTTGATTATTTCTACTCCCCCCATTTTGCTAAACGTGCTTTCCAGTGAGATCGATTAACATTTAGTTACCCTTTCTAAAGTCTGCCACATTCCGGTTCTTGGCTTCCTGTTAATGTCGTCCTGTAGACTCAGGAAAACCTACAGAGCGAATAAGGTTCAGTAAGTGGTTCACAAGAGAGGAAAAAAACAGACCTGAATTGGAAGACCCAGTTTCGCAACGACATCTTGTACTTTGACTTGAAACGCGGGAAATTTACTCCTATCTTTCTTGAAAGCACTCTACACGGGAGAATAAATCGTAGAAATAAATAGTCCAGAGCGAAACCATACCTGGTTAGAAAGTATAACGACTTTGAATCCCTCACTGTCGTAGTGTTTCAGGACTGCTGGGATGTTGGCCAACATAATTTTCCAGTCGTTCGCATCCTTCGGAAAAGTCCGACCAGAAGCAGTAATAATAATGGTACCATCCATATCCAGTGCTAACACCTTAGCAGAAAGTATTAGGTAACATAAAAGCGGCGTTCAAAGAAACGGACAAAATAAGCAAAGGAATATTATTAGAAGTAAAAGAAAAATTGCAATTTCGTTAGCTGCATATCAAAGACTTCTGATAGTCACTGAAGTCACACTAGGGTCGGTTTATGAAGTAAAATAATGTAGATAAGGTCAGTAGACGTGTAAAAAAGATAAGAACACAATTGTTTACAGAATACAATAAAAATTCGCGTGAAAATGTGAGCAGGTATTTTTTTAAAATGCCGTTGGAGTGGTTAAGACAAAAAAAGGCCAATGGGCCAAAATTGCACGTTCTCAGATGAATAAAAAACACATGGTAATACTCAATTATGTACCTTGGCGGAGTTTTTGGTGTCCGGCGGCGTGAATATGGCCAAAGAGTCTGTAACGCTCCACAGGGCGGAGTCCACGCCTTTTTTTCCACCATCAAGTACAGTTTGCCGACTGTCAAAAATGAGAGTGAGGAAAAAAAACCTACAGTTTTTTGACCGCAGAGGGGTCCCCCGAGGCGTCAGAAGCAGTGGGTCGTTTGCCACGAGTTGGCATATCTAAACAGCGAGTAATCGTAATGAAAATGAGATGGAGCGCCAGAGTTGTTTATCATTGAATATACTAAGCGAGTTTTTATAGTTCCGTCCAGAATAAGCAGCACATTTTAGTCAAAGATACGGTATGTCAGTACCATAGGTAATTTTTTTGAAGCCTCCAGAAGCTGAATATAAATCGGTTGATCCTGAACTTCACTCTGTGCACCCTGAACTAGCGGCTCAGATTTGCGGGTTATGTGCGGCTAGTGAACTGATTAGCCTCTGAAGCCAATCAAGCGAAAGGACTGTTGGACTGATTGTTTCTACAGTAGGCCAATTACAAAACTAGTCACAGATTAACCCTGGATAAGTTTGATGTTATGAGTGTATAGCCTAACCATCAAAGCGTGTTTTAATAAAACCCGAAACTAACAACGTATACTGAAGCGAACTAGCATAAGAAAGGGAATATCTTAAAATCGACGTTGGAATAATAAAGTTTGAAGTCAGAATGACAACAAGCATTGACTATAGCTTGTCGTGGCGCTACTCCGCGTGTCGATTGCAACGCTGCAACCCTCGAGAGTATTTGCACGCACGTGCGAGTTGCAGTCCTGTTCTTCGTCAAATACAGCTATTCAAACTGGTCAATCCAAGGCACGAATGATTCAGACATGAACTCACTCAACGTGCTTTGACAACTTCCTCACTTACACATAGAACGACCACACGTACAATTTTATCCAGTAGAGCACCCTCTATACTGGCGTCCAACTTATCTTCCTATTCGGGATTGAGTCTGAAGGCCGTATTGGCCTGGGTCTGGAAGTTGCTGCGGTGGAGGTCAAGACAACTGCCCCCACCCCAACGGCTTAAAAACAAAACACGTAAGATCACACAAAAATATAAATTCGGCAAATTATAATATAATTATTGTTTTTTAACATTAAAATATGTGCATTGGGTTATATGGCAGGGGAAATGGAAGAGACGACAACCAATCAATAAAGACGGACACATACAGCGGCCGCTTATTGGCGCAAACGTGATATGAGTAACTATTGTTAGGCGCTTTTGAAATTGTAATTGTTTTTTTTGCAAATTTATTCTACTCTGCCGACGACCTGGGAAACCAGCGTCGAAAATATACCAATAAAGTTTCATGTTTTCTCTAAAAGAACCTCTTCACATTCTAATTATATTTCTTGGGATGCTGGTCTTCCTATATATATATATATATATATATATATATATATATATATATATATATATATATATATATATATATATATATATATATATATATATATATATATAAGGCACAACGGAACAAACGTGTTCCTTAACCAGATCGGTGAACCCCACACTATCATAATTCATATTCCCGATCGCAACCGACAAAACAACGGGCCCGTGGCTCAATGGTAGAGTGTTACACTCAATGACCAAAGGTCGCGGGTTCGAATCTCGGGTGATCCACACCTGGGATTGGGTATGACTGGCTGATGACGGCTAATAAGCCAGAAATGGCCATTCCGGTCTCCCTTGTCTTTGTCGGTTCCATCTTATCAACATATATCTCAAGTCGCTATGCGACTGCCCGCGAGGGCTCTAAAGTGAGCTCCAAGGCACAGCGGAACATCAGGGTTCCTTAACCAGATCGGTGAACACCACACTTTCATAGTCCATATTCCCGATCGCAACCGACAAAACAACGGGCCCGTGGCTCAATGGTAGAGTGTTACACTCAATGACCAAAGGTCGCGGGTTCAAATCCCGGGTGATCCACACCTGGGATTGGGTATGACTGGCTGATGACGGCTAATAAGCCAAAATGGCCATTCCGGTCTCCCTTGTCTTTGTCGGTTCCATCTTATCAACATATATCTCAAGTCGCTATGCGACTGTTCGCGAGGGCTCTAAAGTGAGCTCCAAAGGCACAGCGGAACATCAGGGTTCCTTAACCAGATCGGTGAACACCACACTTTCATAGTCCATATTCCCGATCGCAACCGACAAAACAACGGGCCAATGGCTCAATGGTAGAGTGTTACACTCAATGACCAAAGGTCGCGGGTTCAAATCCCGGGTGATCCACACCTGGGATTGGGTATGACTGGCTGATGACGGCTAATAAGCCAAAAATGGCCATTCCGGTCTCCCTTGTCTTTGTCGGTTCCATCTTATCAACATATATCTCAAGTCGCTATGCGACTGCCCGCGAGGGCTCTAAAGTGAGCTCCAAGGCACAGCGGAACATCAGGGTTCCTTAACCAGATCGGTGAACACCACACTTTCATAGTCCATATTCCCGATCGCAACCGACAAAACAACGGGCCCGTGGCTCAATGGTAGTGTTACACTCAATGACCAAAGGTCGCGGGTTCAAATCCCGGGTGATCCACACCTGGGATTGGGTATGACTGGCTGATGACGGCTAATAAGCCAGAAATGGCCATTCCGGTCTCCCTTGTCTTTGTCGGTTCCATCTTATCAACATATATCTCAAGTCGCTATGCGACTGCCCGCGAGGGCTCTAAAGTGAGCTCCAAGGCACAGCGGAACATCAGTGTTCCTTAACCAGATCGGTGAACACCACACTTTCATAGTCCATATTCCCGATCGCAACCGACAAAAACAACGGGCCCGTGGCTCAATGGTAGAGTGTTACACTCAATGACCAAAGGTCGCGGGTTCAAATCCCGGGTGATCCACACCTGGGATTGGGTATGACTGGCTGATGACGGCTAATAAGCCAGAAATGGCCATTCCGGTCTCCCTTGTCTTTGTCGGTTCCATCTTATCAACATATATCTCAAGTCGCTATGCGACTGCCCGCGAGGGCTCTAAAGTGAGCTCCAAGGCACAGCGGAACATCAGGGTTCCTTAACCAGATCGGTGAACACCACACTTTCATAGTCCATATTCCCGATCGCAACCGACAAAACAACGGGCCCGTGGCTCAATGGTAGAGTGTTACACTCAATGACCAAAGGTCGCGGGTTCAAATCCCGGGTGATCCACACCTTGGATTGGGTATGACTGGCTGATGACGGCTAATAAGCCAGAAATGGCCATTCCGGTCTCCCTTGTCTTTGTCGGTTCCATCTTATCATATATATATATATATATATACAGTAGATTGCCTAACTCATGAAATGTCTATATCAGAATTTGAGGTAGTAGCAGGGCAGGCATTTTAAGGTGTAAGTTCTGTTTGTTGTATTAAATTTATGAAGAAAAAGCTGATTAATAATAAAGAGATCACTTCAGATCAGTTTATTCAAGGGAAAACGGGGTTAAATGGGGCAAAATTAGACGTTACTTGCCATCCCAGAATTTGCGTACGCTATTACGAAATACAGATCAAAACGTTTTGTTTTTATGCGCATAACTATGCATGAACATTAAATATAAGCCGGAAAAATTTGGAACATATCCCTTCGTAGAACGGTAAATTTGGTTTTGTTTTCACAAAAATCAGGTAAATGGAAGTTAGAGAGCTTACATTGTTTACGGCAAATTGATGACAAATTTAGTTTAAAAACTCAAGTTTTGCAAAGTTATGGCGTTTTGGACCAAAAAACGCTGTAATAAACTTTTGTGAATGTATTTTGTTTTACCACACCGATAGTTAGGAGCTTAAACGCGCATATATAAGAGACGCGATGATACACCGCGACTTTTCGCAGTCACGACGTACGCGAAGCCTGAAAAGACAATTTCGGTCTGCAAAAGACTATAAATGAATAAGGAAATTTAAAACGGAAGGGGCAGAAAATTCACATTTCATCGCAAATTCTAAGTATATATTCGGTCACTCTATTGTGTGTTTGAAAGCTTAGAACTAGACTGAGAAGTAAGCAAATATATCGAAAAATGCTTCAACAGAAAGAGAAAAGAGTGTTCTTTAAATTTAAACAGAAATTGTATCCATACTTTTCAGTGAAGTCGAAAATTTGGTCGAACGGTCCCAGTTTTTTCTTGACTTTCCTTTGACAAAATGTTAATTACGCAGGAATTCGACAGCGAAACGTCTTAAAAAAGCACTTTTTAAACAAATTACTTATTATAGGAAATATTTTAACTAATATTAGGCATATATTTCTCCAGATTTTGTTGTGGATGTTGCTTTTTCATGGCAGCGAGTTATCATGTTTGTGTGAGTCTACAAATATGAACCAGACGGCCGTCTGCATTAGAATGAATGCCAAAAAGTTACTGCTTCGGTAAATGCTTTAAAGAAATATGTTATTTTGAGGGTTTTACCAAACACATCGAACGGAATGTACATTTATTGGCAGTCGACTGAAGACACTGAAAATCGTAAAGAATTTGCCTCATTTTAAAAGAATATCTGCAACTCATCGTAATAGAAAACTCGAAATATTTATAGAGAAATTTAACAATAGAATAGTCCTATTTATGTACACCGAATGGTACGTTTACGATTGCACCTGACGATTCTATTTAAGTTTATTAGTCATTGACCGACCTGTGAACATGTAAGCTTATGAAATATTATATTCATTTGACGTCCCTATCGGCGCAATGAAGCGAAAATCTGCTTGCCTTGTTTAAAAGAATTTAAGAAAATGTATAAACGGAAGAAAAACGACGAATTCTTGTGAAACGGTGTTGGAATATGCACTTTCATGTTAGGCTGCTTGATGACGGCCATACTTTACGTTGTGTTTAACCTAGAGGAATATGTAAGTACAAAACTCTGAAAAATACTATTTTCAAAAGTAATTTGGCTTTCTCTGCTTCATTCTCTCGTTTAATTGCATGGTCAGGCTTCCTATACATTTAAAACTTCAGTTTACTCAACTAGGTCAATTTTTCACATTTTCGTAATCTGTACTTATTCTAAAAAATTAACATTTCTAGACAATGTTATATTAATTTGAAACCACAAAAAGGCATATATTTCCTAACAATCGGTTATTTATTGACGTAAAATTTTGGTGAACGCAGTGTGCGCTGAATTCGCGAAACGAGCCATAACTAATGAAATTCATCAGATTTCATGAGTTAGGACACCTACTGTATATATATATATATATAGTGTATAGCTCACCGATCTGCTTAAGGAACATGTATGTTCCGTTGTGCCCTGGAGCTCCAAATAGAGCCCTTACAGGTGGTCACATAGCGACGTGGAGCATATGTTGTTTAGAGGGCACCGACAAAGACAAGGAAGACCGGAATGGCCATTTCTGGCTTATTAGCCGTCATCAGCCAGTCATACCCAATCCCAAGTGTGGATGACATGGGATTCAAACCCACGACCTCTGGTAACTGAATCAAACGCTCTACCATTGAGCCACCGGCTCGTTTTTTTGTCGGTTGCGATCAGGAATATTAAGATAGTCTGCGGCTCACCGATCTGCTTAAGAAACATGCATACATATAACTCATTAAATGTTTATATCAGAATTTGAGGTAGTAGCAGGGCTGGCATGTTAAGGTGTTAGTTCTGTTTGCTGCATGAAATTGAGTAGAAAAGGCTGTTGATTAATAAAGAGTTTACTTAATTCCGGTTTATTGATAGGAAAACGGGGCTATATGGAGCAAAATCCGACGTTTCTTGCTATCCATGAATTTTCCTACGCTATTAAGAGCAACGGATCAAAGTAATTTGCTTTTGTGCGCAGTACTATGAATAAAAATTATCATAAGTCGGAAAAATTTGAAATATATCCCTTCGGATATAGATGGGGGAGCTCCCCGTCCACTGGACAATGAACAAGTATTAAAATATTATATATGCACTATATGTTTATATTGCTTATATATGTAATACTTGTACAAAAATGTAGAAATTTCAGAACTGATCAACATGTGTCCAACGCCTACCTGGCTTCGAAAACAGGATATATTACGCGGTGAAATATCAGATCAGTAAAAGTTGGGCTATTTGCATATTTTCAAATCAGGTTTCATGACATGATAGATCAAGCAATGGTAAAAGCTTAGAATTCATCAGAGACTAAATTTTCCAAAATATTTTCACTGCTCTTGTATCGCCATGTAGAAGAGGAGAACACCTAATTAAGTTAGTTGAATGCTCAGACTGAAATATTTCGTCATATTTTTAATTTATACACAGATTTTTATAGTTCTTCCATTTGCTATGCATTTTTCAAAGTTCTCCATTTTGAATTTGTTTCAAGTCAATGTTTTTAACTCATATGTGTTATCATTATTACCGCGTATGTGTTTTAAATTCGATTGTGGGGGCAAGTAAATGCAATATATATGTCGTCCCCTGAATTCTTATCCTTTCTTATGTTTACGGCATACAAGAACTACGGACGTGGTAAGACATTTTGTCTTGGTACACCACGAATAATTTAGGAGTTGTTCTATTCATCTCGTTTAATCGCCAAATTTCCTTCGTAGCACCCGGGCCCTCATATGTGACGAGGTTAGACCGAAGCCCCTTGTATTTTTAAGCATATGTAGTATTCAATAATGATTAGTTTCCTGAATATTGCAGCTCAGTAGGTGGGAGCAATATCCCTTTGTAGCAATTTTGACTTCCGACCTGAACGTGAATAGCATCTTTCCTTGTTCCCACTTCCACATTATCAAGCAGCCAGCCCTTGCAAAACAATGATTTCGTCCCTACCAGACATGGACGGTTTCAGATTCACTTCTGATGGCGTTACAGATGCTTCCACTAATGATGCGTTATCTTCTTAAGCGCACTTCTGGCAGTATGCATCCGAACAATAATTTTCTGACACAACATTTTAGATTTGACTGAGCAATCTCTACAAATGACGTAACAAAACCTGTCAGTTTGACCAAACTATGGCGGCGAAGTTTCTGTTCTAGATGTTATCTTGGCAACGGACTACTATCTCCCATCAATCTTTCACTAATCTGAAGACAGCGATTCCGTGATACCATGGGTATCCATCGATTTTAAGGGCATCAGCTAGTTCTTAAGAAGTGTCTTGGCAGGCGAATAATACCGTGCCTATTAAACGGGTGCAAGCCCCCTTGTGATGAGCTTAACATTGATGGTAAATTTTTCACTTAGAGGATTTAAGGCCACTTATCCCCAGATGTTAAAATAATCTGGCTCTCGAGATATTAAAATTTCCCAACCATCCTGCTAGTCGAGCTAGCAGACCGGATAGGGAACTTGTAGCAGTTCAGTCTGTCATCCGTCACCCAAACTCTTACTCTTTTCTGTTGACTGCAAACCATCAAATAATATTGCAGATGAAGGAGTTGGCGGAAGAAATGGTTATCTTTAAACATAGTTTGCGTACCAAATATAACACCGGTCATCCAGCCTTCACAGTAGCCATTTTTCTCTTGTTTTCTATCAGTTGTAAATTGTTGAATTCATTCAAATATTGCTGACAATGAAAATCAGTGTTCTTTTTGCCATTGCTCTAAGTCCTTGTACGGATTAAAGTAGCTAGCGAATGAAGGAAAGAGTCTTCCCTCACTACACTCCTTCCAGTCGAATCTACTACTTTCTCGACAGCAATATACGTATAAATTTTTCATGGATACTGGTTTTCAATTGCTGGCGTATCCCTAAGTTTGTCAGTCTGTCTATCACATTGAGCATAAGCCTTCTTTGCCAGCTTTCGTGGACATTTTTGCTTTCAGGCGTCTCTAATGAAATTTATGGATCTGACTGTCTAGCCGACTTATATCTAATTGGGGAATACTGGTATGTGCGAATGCTCAATCGTAAGACCGGCCAATCTTATGCATGAGCTGACTTCCTTCACTGGTTGCAATATTTTAGTGCCATGATAGCGAGGGGTTATCGATTGTTCACCTATTATTTATCGATGTATAGTGATTTTGTCCGGCATATGTATATCGAGGGAATATCGTATTTTTTACATACTCAGAAAACAGTGACAGCGGGACTTACAGCATAACGCACGATTCATTTAATTAATTAAATAACAGTTTGAAACTCAGATCCATTCAATGTTGCGTTCCTTTCGCCTCCAGTACTTTTAAACTCACATGTAATCACAAATTCGAACGATTCCATGATTAGTACCGGACCGAATAATACGGCCCTCTTACCTATCGAGGGGGTGAATCAACGTATGCAGGTCTGCAGTACACATTTAATACGAAAGCGTGTGTAATGATAAAAAGTGTATAATGAAAAATATAAAAGGAGATACGTATGAGCGGAGATGGATTTGACGCACTACTAATAGGAAATATCAAGGCAGTCCATCGCGAGTGTGTTTCAGGGTCGGTCAGGTCCAGGTATGAACGTCCGCATATTTATTCTGTAGTTAAAAATAATTAGTAATTAGTGTTTAGTCTGCACTCACATTTGGTTTATGTGGTACTTATTTGTTTCGTACACACTTGGTCAGAGTATCTAGTGACATTTGAATCGCTTGCTTACGGCTGCCTCGTTGTCAGCAAAGGTAGCCTTGCCGCCCCTTTTCCATGCCGCAAACACCTCTGTTATTTTGATCATCGCTGGACATAATGGTGCTTACCCATGATCATATCGTACAGCTTGGATTCCGAGAGACCATTGTTCATTTTTCTGCTTTAAAGTTTATACGCAGACTGACCTCGTCTGAAAAGGCATACTATACTAACCGAAAATGATGACGTCTGTGCATTTTGTATCGCCAATTCAGGGAAGGAATTGCGACGACCAAGTATACATAACGCGTTCTCATACGAAAACGTAACTATCATCCATCTTTTCTTGACTTCCTTCTTGATTTCACTTACAATCTGGGCTACATATTGCTTAATTCGTCGTCGTAACGTTCACTCGTATTCCTGTCTGAACTTAATTAACCACACAATAACAAATGCAAGCAGGGAAATATCAATAAAAAACAGAGAGCCTCTCTTCAACACACAATACGCCTGTATGCCACCGGATAATGTCAGGCTTACGTGCAAGCGATGTCTCAACGCTATTAAAGTTTGTCAACCGATCAGCAGCCATATTGAATCCAAGAGGGAACCAATGAACTGGCAACGGCTCTAATAGGGAAAAAAAGCTATTCGAGATATTGTGATGGAAAATCCGCTATGAACATTTGCTTAATATAGTTATCTTTTCCTTAGCTGACCTAAACTTATTTTAGAATCTGCGGAATAATTCCCGGACGAGGTCGGGGAAGATGATACCTGATTGGACGACGGACACTTCCAGTTTAACTCCTAAGCGTGCGGTTGAATACCTTCACTAGCTGTTGCGTCTGATGTTTTTCTTCTTGAACAATTTGTGCCTCGCTACCCTTTACAATTCTGTTCTCAAAATAAACCTCTCTTCCCATCTACGAGATATTTTTCCTTGGAACGTTGCTTGTCCGCTTGCCTGCTACAAAACTGGAGGCAGCGGTTATCCGTGATATCAGTCGAACAAACATCCTGGGATTTAGCCCGATTGCCCGCCTATATTAGCATTATGAAACTTTGTCAGATCATCATGTCCATTCTGGAGACACGGCAATCTTCCAATGGCACGCCCTTTTTAAAATCATGGAGAAAACATTTGACATTTGGCTCTCCCAAGACATTGTCCATTTGGAATCTGCCGCTACCAAAGACGGGCACGCTACATTTGCCACCGTTTTTTCAAAGTAAGTGTTGGTTTAGGCCACATCATTCGGCGTAAACCTGGACAGTAATGTTTAATTCACTGCTCTTGCCATATACAGCTACCAGTTGAGAGCGCGAAGGATTATTTGGGCTCTATCCACCCTTTTTCCGACCAGTCTGAAACGTTCACCGCCCTCCTTATGGCTGAGCACATCTGTGCTGGGGTACACGATGATAGTCTCCGTCGGAAGTTTCCCAAATGGCCTGTGCATACACCCAAGAATCTCCTGGTCTTCGTGCAAGAGTAAGAGGACAGTTAAGGGCCGTCACTCTCCACACCGTGTTTCTCGACCTCGGTTCTTCAACGGTTAGTGGCCACACAAACATACCAAAATTTAACGCGTCCGCCTCCGGATTGTCAGGATCCCATTGCTGAGATTTACAGTGAACCCTACTTAGTTCCCGTTCTTTTATCCAAGTCAACATTTTGTACCCGCGTTCTCGAGTTTACAGTTGCTAACAGACGAATATACTTGTTCACACTGGGGCTGCCTGCTTTTTGCTGAACCCGAAGTTGCTTAAGCAAATGAAAAATTTCACACAAACAACCCCGTATCGTCGTGGCCAAGGGCATGCCCTGCTACTCATCGTCACTTATTGAAGCAATGTTCCATGGCGTTTCGTCTGTTTTTCGTGACCAATTTTACGTTTGCCCTGACCTTCAGGGGCAAGGCCTTTCGGGGGCCGATTTTCTGTACGCCCACGAAATCTGCGTCGATTTTGGGAACGGCAGACTCACATCTAAGACGACCACGGTTCCCTTCTTTTATGCACATACCCTCGACCAGCAGCCAGTTTGCGATTCTGTCGCTCCCCACCTTCCCCAGCCCTCTGAACTGTTGTGCCTAGACCCTGATGCCCCCAATTTCTCTTGTGAGCAGGTAAACGCAGTTCGGGATCTTCTTTGTCAGAAATCGGCTGTTCTCGCATTTGATGGGGAACCATTTGGTCGAATGAAAGTACTGCAGCATATTAACGATACCGATTTGTCCCACCCAATTCGACAATCCCCTTGTTGGGTGCCCATTCATGTGCAAACACAGTTAGATCAGACCATTAATAATATATTAGACAAGCACGTTATTCGTCCGTCTTCGTCCCCCTGGGCTTCGTCTATTGTTCTTGTTAAAAAGAAAGAGGAAAACCTTCGGCTATGTGTTGACTACCGGAAGCTGAATTTGTTACCAGTCAAAGATACGTTCCCACTACCTCACATAAACACTACTTTAGATGCGCTATCAAATGCTGCCTGTTTCTCCACACTTGACCTACAGGCTGGTAACTGGTAGGTTGACATGGCCTCTAAAGATAGATATACGACAGCATTTTCCATTCATCCAACCTATATGAGTTTGAAACCATGCTTTTTGGGCTGGTCAACACCCCTGCAACCTTTCAACGTTTAATGGCCTTGAATTTACGGGACTTGTGTCCCGCCGCGTGTCTGCTCTACCTTGACGACGTCATTGTTCATGGGCCCACGGCAGAATATCAACTTGCTAATATCCAGGCCATTTTCAATCGCCTCCACGCTATAGTAATAAAATTGCGACTTCCTTAAGATGTCCGCCCCCGTCTTTGGTCACCTTGTATCCACGGGTGGCGTTAGATCAGATCCTACTAACACTGAGCATATCAAACACTGGCCACAACCAAACCTCCATTTTCCGAACTTCACAGTTTCCTAGGTCTCACCTCTTATTATCGGCATTTCAGAAAAGACTTTGCGCATATTGCGGCCCCGCTGAATGGTCCGACAGGTAGCACATATTCAAGACCTCTCTTAAGCACAAAAACATCAATGCAGAGACCTTATAAGATCTCATCCGGGATCGAATTGTCCGGAGAAGAGTTGTAAAGACATAAGCAACGATTTATAAGGTCAAGAACATCACCACCGCCGAAGCCAAAACAGCGACTAGCAAATAGTAAGAAACTCTGACCCACAACGTCAACACCTAATCTCCTCCGACATGCCCGAGCTGCCAATGAACCCTGCGTGCACAGATCAGTCTCATTAGACACCTCCGTTTACGATTCAATAGCAACATGAAAAATTCATTTGCTACCTCTCTAAAGGTTCCCATCGTCATCCCTGGACCACTAATCACGACGAAGACGACCACCACAACCACAACCAAAAATAGTGACCACACATTAAATGCTTCCTCATTTACCATACCTCGATGACTTCCACCTCTCTCACTAAGATCACACATGTGAACACTTCTGACCTCCCGTCAACCATTGTCAGGAATCCAAACATAAATCCACCGCATTCGCCCAAAATTTCAGCGCTACCTTCACACTTTCACTTACCGCATGAGTATCTTCGGTCACATGCGAATCCACGGCAATTGTATTCACCAAAACAAAGGCACACTAAACACATTCACCAACACCGTCAACTTGCCATCCACTAGCGTGGCCAAACACAAGCATCATCACCACCGTAACCTATTTTGCAGATCACAACCTATCCAGCCCAAATTGCCACCACGTATACTCATATTGCATCCGCCTGATTGGTCACCAGCGGATCCAGCACACAGAGACAGGTGAACCGGTGGTTGGAGTCCCAACAAACAAATGTGCTCATCGCCTCAAATACTCGCAGTGTTCTCACAATTTTAGCGTCACGTGTGGCCACACGCTCACATGCGTCTCCATTAAAACCGAGGAAAACCACTGCAGACTAGAACAGATCACACGTTTCCCCAGCAATTCGCGCGTCACAAACCCAAAATCACCCACTGCAGGCACGAAATAGACACCTTTCATGCATGTAGGAAGCACATTCGTCGGCTCCTTCTTTATGTGCCCCATCTGCTACTTGTGTGATCCTAGCAATTCACCGTCTTTGGGTGAAGTTCTGGTGTGTTTTATACGACCGGGTCGTGTATGTGGCATACGCAGACGAGCTTTGTAGGTCTGTCAACCACTGCGCGCATTCTCTGCAACTGGGTGACTCAGAGTATGGACTGCTGGTCCGGCGGGGGGAACAACTGGTGAGGCCAATTGTCTCAACGCATATTCCGCAATACAAACAGGCTGACGGCCTGAAGCTAACCTGTTGTGCTAAAAGCCGTGGCTTGGAAGGCTGCTATTAGACGGGATGAATCGGACCTTGCAGCCCGTTCAGTGTGCTTGTGTGGAGTGGCCGACTGAGAATCTGACAGCAATGGCTCTTTAATGCGGTTTCTCTGGCTCTCCTACTCAGGTCGGATCCGAGCAATGCGCCTAGCTTCTTAGGTGCAATCCCGGTGGTTTGGGTGTAGACCAGAGAGTTTGGTGCCACGCATACGTACGGGTTCACACCACGCCCTCTCCTGCCTTCGGTCTTCTCGACTTGGTTATAACACCAGGTCGAGTTGGGAAAGGAGAGTGCGACAGAAGCTGCTCAAGTCTACTTTCGCTGTAAACCAAATCACGCGCACTTCACCGTCGCTGCGCCTACAGCTTCATCAACAACAGTCAAACTGCCATTTATCAACTGTCTGAATATCCATAGCTTCGTCCGTTCTCCAACGGCCACTACAACCTGAGAACCAGCTGTTCCGCCGAAATGGTCGCAGGTTGCTTTTACCTGTTGAGGGCAACTGCCAGCTGACCAAAATTGCTTCCGCTATCGGGAATCACTATCACTCTTCTTTTGATCCGATGCCTGCTTAAAAAACCTTCCAGCCGCCAAATTCTAAGCTAGGTGTTTAACAACCGTCAAATGTCGCCTTTTCTATAGAACTGAGAGGCTGCTTTAAGGGAGTTCGGGTCGCATCTGGACGGACGCCGACTGAAGTAAGCTAAACTAACGGGCTACCATCTCAGACGCCTTATTTAATAGTTTGTCTATTTGTCGTGGGAACCCCTTTGTGCTTACTGGATGTCGGCGTGGCGATGATTAGTTTCAAGTAAACATTTGACCACTCTCTCACATCTAATTCTACTGAAACGCATGTAGTCCCCCACCAGTTGCCTGTTCGACCTTAATGGCTGTAAAACCATGGAAGGCACGATCTCGCACAAGCCGACTACGTCAAGTATCCATTTGAAACGAAACAACCCTAGAAAATAGGCTAAACAAGGTATTGCCCCCGATGCGATAGGTTAAACCATTCACGAGAAAACCGTACCTTCGTGCTCTCCATGAGTAGCCACGACATCTTTTAGAGAAAACGACTTCAGGGGTCTAGAAAGTTAGCTGAGCTGTCGGCCACCCAAAAATTGGTCAAGCCAAAACGTCGGTAAAGGATGAGGCGGATAAAAGGAGATTTGAGGTCCACATGGGTTCGCGCAGCAGCTTTCCCCGTGACACTATCCACCTAACATCTACAATGTGTGGCGTTCAAGGAGTGCTCGTACTCACTACACTACACTCATCAGACCCAGTTTTGTTTTGGGGAGAAGAGGAAAGACACCAGCAACAGTCGTCTGTTGTATACGAAAACTCTGTAGTGCCCCCCAACGCGCATCTGTCTGTTAGTGATGTGGGCGTCTGCGATCGGCTTTCCCGGAAGCTGTGTGCATTGTTTGTCAGCTCGAGAACCGGGACCTCTAACGCGTCGTGGTCGTCAGAAGCGGAAAGCGTATAAGCACTTAAGGCGCTATAGAGGCATAGGCAACCTCCGTTCATGTGCAGCCCCATGCACTGACTGGTTTTCGGTCCCACAGAGACCCAACTACAATTCGTACCCCGGCCAAGATCCAGTTGCACGTAGTTTACCCTCGCGCCATGACCCATGCGAATGAGAGACATCTGTGGAGGAAGTTCTAACATATGCATACTGGTCAAACAGACCATTTTAGCCTATTTAATGATCTCCATAAACACCACAAAGAAACTTGGCAGCAAAATTTCCGAAACCGAAGATGTTCCACATCGAATGAAATTAGGGTATCCAACTGTAAACTTATCTAGCTAGATTGCGTCCAGGATCGGAGCCCCCTTGTAACTCCCCGGGGGCCAAAAAGGTGTAGGATGACAGTCAACAATGAATTATCCGTAAATAAGTAAATAACCATTATACTATCTGCGCGCCCCTACGAAGGCATTCACTCTTGGGAAACGCCTGTTCCTCGACACGCATCAGACAGGATACGTCTTGCACGACAACGTAATAGGTCGTCATTGAGATCAGTGCTGCTGACATCTTTTTTCCGTGCGTATGGATCCACCGTGATGTTTTAACAATTTCTGCGTTCGCCAGTCATTTTATTTGGCCTTTCCTGTAAAAATCATGCAGGCATAAGAGCACCGTTAAACCAGAAAGCTTACTGGAACGAATTCAAATGCCATGGCTGGATCACACACCAGTTAAAGTCTTTAATCTGCCGTTGATCGTATCGTTCCTAATCACAGAATGCCGTTGACACACGCCCAGTCCCTGACCTGAAGACGTCATGTAAAACAGGGACGATTCCATTGCCCTCTCGTTTTTATAAAGAAAACTTTACTCTCTTAAAAGACGTAGGCTCCAGTCAGTTACACGAAATATTTTTGAGAGAGGCCGGACCCACATGCACAAGGCGTGCCACCAGATCTGTCTGCATAGCAGTTCCAATCTTAAGGCTAAAAAAAGCATTCCTTAACAGGCCATCTGACTACCCTATAGACTACAAGAATAAGCAGGACGACCCACAGCCTCAGGCGGGTAAAATAAGGATGTAAAAATGTGCAAATTTCTATTAATAGCCATACAACCACATAAACTGAGCTAAAAAGAAATGTCAAAAGACAAGAGTTGAATGGTGCCAATCAGACGATAAACAGAGAAAAGCGGCGGGGATAAAGTACGGCCATTAGATTAGTAAAAAAGGTATAACGTGAAGCACATTAAGAACGAATAAGTGAGGCAAGGTGCACATTAATGACCGGTAATCAAGTCACTGGCGATGGTAGGCTGACCGAACGGGCGAACGATCGCGTTCGTCAGGCCGTCGTGGCCACTGGTAAGACTGGTCTCCGTAACCGTACCCACAGTCCTGTTCCGGAAGCGGCGGACGCTGAAAGTAGGCACCTTCGTCGCGATACGGATGCGGCTGATAGTAGTCCATCCGAGGCCGTTGATAACCGTAGTTGGGTGGACGTGGGGCGTAGTACGGAGAGGGGCGAGGATGCGACCATGGAGGATAGCTGCCTCCTCCGCGAGAATAGGCGGGTGATGGTTGTCGATAGTTGTCCTGGTGACGTGAGGGCTGGCCCACATCGTATCGATTAAAGGTCGCTGTGTCCATTTCCGGGCCAACACGTCGAGTGCGCGCGTACAAAAGCGGGTGACGGTGATCGGCGGGGAAGCGGTGTGACGAACCGGGTTGAGTGAGACCGTGGCGATAGCGATCGCCGATCTCGCCCTTGTAGACGGCCAAGGTACAGAGCTCTTTGGTGACCTCAACTAACTCGGCATCTACCTCGGTGAGCTCTTCTAGAAGTTGAGGCCTTAGGCAGACACGCACGAGGAGGGCTTCTAGGGCCGGTCTAAGGGCAAATATACGTGCGGCAGTGGCGTAGCGCATCTTGAAGGGCATCCAGTCGTCAAGAAGGACAAAGCCTTCCTCGGCATCGCTTCCCTGTAAACGCCAGACAGCACGACGACAACCAAAGAGAAGTACTTGAATCGGCGAGATCATCATAAGAGTTTTGCAACTAACCGCTTGCGTCCGTATCTAGAGTTTGCATGTGGAATAAGTGAAACGGATTACAATAGAACCAAATAAGAATGAAAAATGTGTCAGCCTACAAAAATGTGAACTATACAGACGAGGAAAGACAACCGAGAAAGTGACTCAGGGGGTGAAATGCAAATACAACATATGGAAACTAGAGATGGATACCACCGCGTTTAGAAAAAGGCAAAGTACACAAATTCTACAGACTAGATAGCTATCATACTTGCATTAATAACATCATCCGGAAAATGCACGTTAATGGACCTGCTCGTCTCGTTGTGCTTCGGGGTCCAATCTAGAACCCTACGGACAGTCCCAAAGCGACAAGTAGTAGAGACCGAATGAGGTTATCGATACAATGCCCCAAAATACTTCATTAAAGATAATGGGTGTAAAATTTTCACAATATGGTATCCAACAGTATAAAAAATAAAGCAATGAGGACTAGTAACAGATCCCAAAAACGTGTTCCACAAGAAAAAAATGCGCAGCGTGGAAAAGTTGAGTACCATATGCTTGAACACTATTGTGATTTGGATTATGCCTGATATAGCCGGCATCCATCATGTCGCAAATAGTACCTCTAGACACGCGACGATGTGCGGCAGCAGATAAGAAGTATTCGACCCATTACCTCCTCCTCCTCCAGCAAGCATCCACTTTATACTCACGATAGGTGCCGGCAGTTTGTAAGTCAACTAAGCAGCAATTACTATGTGGTGTCACAGACCTGGGAAAGGATGGATGAATACTGTCAGAAAATTTTTGATTTGGGTCCGATTCAAGCGGCTAGTGCTTTGCCACTTGCACACCATCGTCGCCAGAAAGCAAACAGGAACGTTGAGGGAGAAAATATCCTCTCAAACACAGCAAGTGGCATGCCTATGATGGTATTTGCTAATAATATTTCAAGGTTTTAATCAGGGAATCGAATATGCAGTTCGCGATGGAAGGCGAAACAAACAAGCAACTCCCCTTCCTCGACGTGCTTTTATGCCAGTCTTTAGAAAAGCCACCGGCACAAAGCAATCAGCCCGCTTTCTCACAAACGCAGTGCTATCCGCACTCTATTCAAAAGAGTTGAAACTCATTGCAGCACGCCAGCAGACAGAAGGGATGGACCTTTTCAGGGCTAATGGATATCCTAAACATTTGATCGAAAAATCAGGCGGCAAGCGAACAGACGAGGGCTAAAGGAACTGCATCCTGATTTCTGGAGGGCCATTCCCTACATTAAAAGAGTCTCTGGGTCAGGTTTCTTGACTGTTACAATCCATGAGAGTAAGCACCACCGACTGACCCAAAGCAACAATTAGTCGCCACTTGATGCAAATCCAAGAGACACTAAACCCCAGCAGTTGTCTACGAAATAAGTCGCAATGATGGGGAAACCGAGCGGAAATTGCAGACCCACCAACACAAGTCGGCAATTCCGGGATTAAATCCTAACTCCTAACTTGCCACGCACGGTGGAGAAACGGACCATAATTTCAATCTTCAGGGAGCTCACATCTTAGGCCTGCGCAACGCAAAGACTGAACGACCAACACTTGAGGTGTGATCTTTAGATGCCAACTCCATAAACGCACATCTTGACCTACCTGCAGCTTGTAAAGTCTTGCGTCATTAAGAACATAAAGCTCAGGATGAGACGGCCACACAGACCTTAAGAAAGCAGCACACACACACACACACAGACGACAGTTCGACCGTCGTAGTCCAACGATGTCCACCGTATGCTCCATGGGAAAGTGGAGCAGGGACGATGACTGGCGCGTGATTTAGTTTAAAGTGATAGTAGACTTGCGCTGCATCTACCGCACTCTCTCCTCCTCCCAACCCTGAGCCCGGTGTCAAGACAGAGTCAAGAAGACCGGAGGCGGGAGAGGACGCAGGTGGCTGGCGCGGCCGGGTCCCCTAAGTCCTAGCCGCCCCTAGGTGTGCCACCACACCTCCATGTTCGGCATTTGTTATGGGAGCACAACCCGAATAACGCCTGCCGTGCCCTAATGTGGCCCCCGTGTTGGTCCAACGCATCTACCACGACAGTTCGACCGTCGTAATCCGACGATGTCAACCGTATGCTCCATGGGAAAGTGGAGCAGGGACGATGACTGGCGCGCGATTTAGTTTAAAGTGATAGTAGACTTGCGCTGCATCTACCGCACTCTCTCCTCCTCCCCCACCTGAGCCCGGTGTCAAGACAGAGTCAAGAAGACCGGAGGCGGGAGAGGACGCAGGTGGCTGGCGCGGCCGGGTCCCCTAAGTCCTAGCCGCCCCTAGGTGTGCCACCACACCTCCATGTTCGGCATTTGTTATGGGAGCACAACCCGAATAACGCCTGCCGTGCCCTAATGTGGCCCCCGTGTTGGTCCAACGCATCTACTACGTGGCCCATTTAGGGGGCACACACACGCACGACAGTTCGACCGTCGTAGTCCGACGATGTCCACCGTATGCTCCATGGAAGGGTGGAGCAGGGACGGTGACTTGCGCGTGAATTAGTTTTAAGTGATAGTAGCCTTGCGCTGCAGCTACCGCACTCTCTCCTCCTCCCCCACCTGAGCCTGGTGTCAAGACAGGGTCAAGAAGACCGGAGGCGGGAGAGGACGCAGGTGGCTGGCGCGGCTGGGTCCCTTAAGTCCTAGCCGCCCCTAGGCGTGCCACCACACCTCCATGCTCGGCATTTGTTATGGGAGCGCAACCCGAATAACGCCTGCCGTGCCCTAATGTGGCCCCCGTGTTGGTCCAACGCATCTACCACGACAGTTCGACCGTCGTAATCCGACGATGTCCACCGTACGCTCCATGGGAAAGTGGAGCAGGGACGATGACTGGCGCGTGATTTAGTTTAAAGTGATAGTAGACTTGCGCTGCATCTACCGCACTCTCTCCTCCTCCCCCACCTGAGCCCGGTGTCAAGACAGAGTCAAGAAGACCGGAGGCGGGAGAGGACGCAGGTGGCTGGCGCGGCCGGGTCCCCTAAGTCCTAGCCGCCCCTAGGCGTGCCACCACACCTCCATGTTCGGCATTTTTTATGGGAGCACAACCCGAATAACGCCTGCCGTGCCCTAATGTGGCCCCCGTGTTGGTCCAACGCATCTACCACGACAGTTCGACCGTCGTAATCCGACGATGTCCACCGTATGCTCATGGGAAAGTTGAGCAGGGACGGTGACTTGCGCGTGATTTAGTTTAAAGTGATAGTAGACTTGCGCTGCATCTACCGCACTCTCTCCTCCTCCCCGACCTGAGCCCGGTGTCAAGACAGAGTCAAGAAGACCGGAGGCGGGAGAGGACGCAGGTGGCTGGCGCGGCTGGGTCCCTTAAGTCCTAGCCGCCCCTAGGCGTGCCACCACACCTCCATGTTCGGCATTTGTTATGGGAGCGCAACCCGAATAACGCCTGCCGTGCCCTAATGTGGCCCCCGTGTTGGTCCAACGCATCTACCACGCACGCAGTTCGACCGTCGTAGTCCGACGATGTCCACCGTATGCCCATGGGAAAGTGGAGCAGGGACGATGACTGGCGCGTGATTTAGTTTAAAGTGATAGTAGCCTTGCGCTGCAGCTACCGCACTCTCTCCTCCTCCCCCACCCTGAGCCCGGTGTCAAGACAGAGTCAAGAAGACCGGAGGCGGGAGAGGACGCAGGTGGCTGGCGCGGCCGGGTCCCCTAAGTCCTAGCCGCCCTAGGTGTGCCACCACACCTCCATGTTCGCATTTGTTATGGAGCACAACCCGAATAACGCCTGCCATGCCCTAATGTGGCCCCCGTGTTGGTCCAACGCATCTACCACGACAGTTCGACCGTCGTAGTCCGACGATGTCCACCGTATGCTCCATGGGAAAGTGGAGCAGGGACGATGACTGGCGCGATTTAGTTTAAAGTGATAGTAGACTTGCGCTGCATCTACCGCACTCTCCTCCTCCCCACCTGAGCCCGGTGTCAAGACAGAGTCAAGAAGACCGGAGGCGGGAGGACGCAGGTGGCTGGCGCGGCCGGGTCCCCTAAGTCCTAGCCGCCCCTAGGTGTGCCACCACACTCCATGTTCGGCATTTGTTATGGGAGCACAACCCGAATAACGCCTGCCGTGCCCTAATGTGGCCCCCGTGTTGGTCCAACGCATCTACTACGTGGCCCATTTAGGGGGCACACACACGCACGACAGTTCGACCGTCGTAGTCCGACGATGTCCACCGTATGCTCCATGGAAGGGTGGAGCAGGGACGGTGACTTGCGCGTGAATTTAGTTTTAAGTGATAGTAGCCTTGCGCTGCAGCTACCGCATCTCTCTCCTCCTCCCCACCTGAGCCCGGTGTCAAGACAGGGTCAAGAAGACCGGAGGCGGGAGAGGACGCAGGTGGCTGGCGCGGCTGGGTCCCTTAAGTCCTAGCCGCCCCTAGGCGTGCCACCACACCTCCATGCTCGGCATTTGTTATGGGAGCGCAACCCGAATAACGCCTGCCGTGCCCTAATGTGGCCCCCGTGTTGGTCCAACGCATCTACCACGACAGTTCGACCGTCGTAATCCGACGATGTCCACCGTATGCTCATGGGAAAGTTGAGCAGGGACGGTGACTTGCGCGTGATTTAGTTTAAAGTGATAGTAGACTTGCGCTGCATCTACCGCACTCTCTCCTCCTCCCCGACCTGAGCCCGGTGTCAAGACAGAGTCAAGAAGACCGGAGGCGGGAGAGGACGCAGGTGGCTGGCGCGGCTGGGTCCCCTAAGTCCTAGCCGCCCCCTAGGCGTGCCACCACACCTCCATGTTCGGCATTTGTTATGGGAGCGCAACCCGAATAACGCCTGCCGTGCCCTAATGTGGCCCCCGTGTTGGTCCAACGCATCTACCACGACAGTTCGACCGTCGTAATCCGACGATGTCCACCGTATGCTCATGGGAAAGTTGAGCAGGGACGGTGACTTGCGCGTGATTTAGTTTAAAGTGATAGTAGACTTGCGCTGCATCTACCGCACTCTCTCCTCCTCCCCGACCTGAGCCCGGTGTCAAGACAGAGTCAAGAAGACCGGAGGCGGGAGAGGACGCAGGTGGCTGGCGCGGCTGGGTCCCTTAAGTCATAGCCGCCCCTAGGCATGCCACCACACCTCCATGTTCGGCATTTGTTATGGGAGCGCAACCCGAATAACGCATGCCGTGCCCTGATGTGGCCCCCGTGTTGGTCCAACGCATCTACCACGACAGTTCGACCGTCGTAATCCGACGATGTCCACCGTATGCTCATGGGAAAGTTGAGCAGGGACGGTGACTTGCGCGTGATTTAGTTTAAAGTGATAGTAGACTTGCGCTGCATCTACCGCACTCTCTCCTCCTCCCCGACCTGAGCCCGGTGTCAAGACAGAGTCAAGAAGACCGGAGGCGGGAGAGGACGCAGGTGGCTGGCGCGGCCGGGTCCCTATGTCCTAGCCGCCCCTAGGCGTGCCACCACACCTCCATGTTCGGCATTTGTTATGGGAGCGCAACCCGAATAACGCATGCCGTGCCCTGATGTGGCCCCCGTGTTGGTCCAACGCATCTACCACACACACACACACAAACACACACAACCCGAGGACGAACTCTTTTGACGGTTTCCCCCCCCCACACCGAGATGGTGATGCATAACGCACGCAGCTAGACTGCCCAACCAACTTCCTCCAAGGGGCCAAGGCTGCAAATAAAAATCGATCAGCCCGAGATCGATAAGTTCACGGCACGCCATCTTCGCTTCTGGTCGATCGAATGCACTCAACGCTTTGATAAGAGTGAACCGAGCAAGCTCTCCGAAACTCCAGCACTCAGTTCCGGTGAGCCCGGCTTATTTCGCAACTGAGCAGGCTTTTGACGAATGGTCCTGTGGCGTCCCACCCAGAAAACCAAACAAATCCTCTACGCATTAGACAAAACCGCCACGTCGAAGGAATTACCGCTTTTCTTAAAAAAATATGTTATTTCTAGCTCCGAAAATTGTCAAGCCTTTTTCTTGACATAAAGTCATTCATTTTTAATTGGCTGTTTTGCTTCATGTAGTTGGGCCAGGTTTTAGAGCTGTAAGGAAGTTTTCCTAGGATATCACGGATTTAGCCACCTACGGTATAATAGGATATTCCCAGCCGTTAAATAGTGTCCCACCTACTAACGCCAAGTCAGGGCTTACGATCTTTACAGAAATGCTGAAAATTGGGGATTTTGGCTGTGAATGTTAAAAAGGCGAGCAAGGGGCTACGGCATAACCGCAAAATACTGCCAGTAAATATGAGAGATTTTGTGCGAAACATAGCGTGTAAGGAAACAGTTTGTCATTGGCGGCAGTTGAGATACAATACCCCGAGTTTAGGATCGAAAAGCGGTTGAAAGACGAGAATCAGGCAGGGCAGACGAGGCAGAAACAGGTGGTGGACTTGCAATATTTGATCAGACTTGCCTTTTCCGTGAACGTGAACAAGGGGAAGACAAAGGTTGCATTCTTTCGACAGTTCACAGAGGCCTTGTGAACCAGCGCAAACTTTCCTTCAGCAGTGAAGAGTCGTCTGCCCTCGGAATGATATGCGATGTTTGGGTACAGCCCGGAAGTCAACAGGGCTGCAATGTAGGCATGCTCTGGACAAAAGTTGGTGTTGAAATTGACCGGCTTGTCTGAGAGAGCCGACTCGGGAAAGTCGAGACCGATAAGGATATTCCGAATCTGATGTAGAAAAAGTGCAAAAAAATACCCCCTTCAGTAGCTTATACTGCCTACGATGAAAACTCACCTTCTGCGAAGCCTGCAGCCCGCTGAGGGATTTAAAAAAAACAAATCGCAATATACGACCTCACTTAGGGAACAAAGGATAGGTCAGCAAGCAATATGGGTCCAGTGGTATTGGGGGTTTTAAGGGTGGATCTTAAGGAAGAAAATAAGAGCGCTAACCTAATCCGAACCCTATTCATTTTTCTTTAGGGTTAGAAGGGTTGCACATTAGTTTGTTGCCCCAAAACGTGCAGCTTGCGAAGTCCGGTAGCTTTACGTCACGCCGACCACCATGTGCGATGTCATTCCTGGGTGATCTGACCCACGTTTTTACGGATTGTCGACGGGAGCAAAAATGAGGTCGGCTCTGCGCGATATTTCATTACCACGATAAAATTAATGCGTTTCGAAACTAATGTTGCGTCATAATAGTCGACGCCTGGCAAGTTGCCAGTTGACCTGATACTTTGATCCTCTTACAGCCAACGAAATAAAGTTTCTGATCCTAATACTACTACGTTGAAATGTAGTGTGGATACGTATTACACGCTGAGGTATCCTTTGTTCTCTGAGTTTGTTAAACGACATAAAAGTTGCCCTTAACACGGCTATGCTGAGACCTAAAATAAACTGGAGAAAAAAAGTTTAGATGCTAACACGTAAAAAATGGCATGAGTGGAGGAATGCTACTTGCCTGACTGGCCGCGTCTTCCATGACACGTAGAGCGGAGGCGCTGAGTTCCTTGACCTCGCACAAATAATCCGCGGCCTCGTCGCCATTGCGTTCACGTTCCGCAGCCCAGACCTGATAAACATTAAGTGCAGCCAAGTGGTCGCTGTTGGTGCGTGCCTCAAAACGCATCTGATCATTCGACAGGCGGCGACGGTCTGGAGGCATGACGAAGGGGTCGCTGCCGAGGGAAGCGTGAGCAGCCAGTAGGGCCATGGCACCACCCAGTCCGAAGGCACAAGCGAAGACCAACATGCGCCCTAGTCGGGGTTCGAGTGGCAGACGCGCCAGAATCTGACCCAGGGGTGTTAGCTCGTCGTTTTGGTCAAGCGCTTTCATTTCTAAATGACATTTAATTTACGAATTTACTAAATGGCAGTTACTTTCCGAATTTAAGCAATCGAAAAGACGAGAGAGGATCAGCACGTACTATGCCAGATAAGAGGTTTTAAGGTAGACGAGGAAGAGTGGACAGTCAGCGCATTTCACCGTGCTGTGTGGTCTGAGCTGGTCCTTCGTCACTTACCCTTCGAGTTCAGTGCTGTTGCCGTAAAACCATCACCTAATTGGAGGCGACGTGGTGATCTAAAAGCCTAGCTGGGCTCTTAAGACGAAAATATTCGGCCATTGTGGGTCCCGGACAATGCATGAACAAATAAGAGACACGCTAATGCGTAGACCGGTTTTGGAACTCAGCCGAGGGGGACTAAAACGCTTGGAGTCACTGGTTTTCCAACAAAACAGTTCAAAATTCTGGGTGTAGAATATGAAAGATAGTCAGAGTGACCGCATGGAGCCATGTCTCGGCATTCAAATAAAATGTCAATGACCTTTTCTCGGACTTCCAATCAACGATTGCGGAAGAAAACAATCAGATGGTTTTCTTTGATGTTCTAGTCAGCCACAAAGATTGTGGTGGCCAAAAAAACATTTTTTTCAGGAAAGTGACAAATACGACGCAAGTACTGAAACTCAACACCCAATCAGCCACAAACGCAGCTGTGTAAGAGCGCCATACTGACGCATTGAGAGGCACTGCAAAGAACTAATGGTTGCCGAAGTACAATACATCGAGGGGTGCTCAGAGCGACTGGCGACCTGCCCAACTTCCCTAACCGATGTATGCGGCAGAGACGAAAGACCAAAGCGCGCCAGCCCCAAATATAGGCGAGCGCTCTAACGCACCAGGGACGTCTCGGAAGTCGTCAGCCGCCTTCTCACCACCTACAGTTTGGGTTGCCCATAGGTCAAAGACAACCAATAAGCGCCAGATAATGAGGCTGGAAGAGTCGCTGCACTGGTAGGAGACGCCTGGAGGTTTGTAACAGATCTAGTGCAGTTGCAGACAAAGCAACTACGCTAAGGAAACTTGGAAATTAGAGCGGATACGGACGGCCGAACACACAGCAGCAGCAGCAGCGGGGAGAGGACTCGTGGTTCATTCGGCAGGACCGAGTACACCGTACAGTTGAATGAGACCGACGTTCTTGCGAGGTGAAAACTGCGTGAGCCGCAAACCGTCATGGTTTTCCTACTAACACGCTCACTGACCTCAATCCTACATCTTCAGTGCCAATACTGGCTGGGCCGAGTAATGGGCCACTTGAGTGTGGGGACAGACATCGCTTCTAGTGCTACTGTCGGTGAGATAGGCTGCCAAGTCCTCATGACGCCAGTGGTCAACAGGGGTGATGAAATTGCGAAGACAACGACCAGTGTGCGGGTAAACAAGCGTACCAAGTACGACCATCTGCGATGAGTGCAGAGGCGGCACAACAAGAACAACATCCTCCATAAATACTGCATCTCTTAGGCAAGCATAACCACTGCTGCCCTTGGCAACGGGTTCAAGTGTGAGTCCGAAACTGCAAACACATGAAATTTTGCTGCAGAACCTTCTAAGCGCTTCCTGGAAATCGCATTTTCGTTAGCATCGACAGTGCGAGCTTCGGGTGGTACACCACCTGGGGTTGTTTATGAATGGCTGGTGACGGCTAAGGAGCCAGAAATGGCCATTCCAGTTTCCCTTGCTTTTGTCGGCAATATTCAAGTGCGTAGATTGCTAGATAAGACAGGGTTTTGAGGATGACACAAGCGAAAAAAACCGCCGTTCTCGGCTGCAAATGCGGCGAGTCATTGCTGCGTTTTGACTGGGGTCAAGTCACCGATCGAGATTCAAGCCAAATATTACCCGCCGAACTTGTGAGTTGACTATATCATATTTCGAGAATCACCGAGGGTCGTATTTATGACAGTCGGAAATCCTAACCCTGGTCCGTACTCTTTTAAGTGAAAACTGGAAGTCTCCTGAGTATCCTCGACCACCATGTGGGGCAAAAAAGAGTGCACTCACCCCGCAGTGTGTATTCAGCTTCAATAACGGCATCCAGAGGCGGCGGTTGGATAGCTTTCTTTAGGAAGGCAGATACATCACCAAGCCTAATGAGTTTAATCATTAGTGCAAGTTCATGTAGTGGGGTGCGAAGAATTTCCGGTGTCGAATGCGCTTCCAGGCGTTCAAAGCGAGCACGACTAGAAAAGGTACAGCAGATTGTCTAACTCATGAAATATCTAAATCAGAATTTGAGGTAGTAGCAGGGCTGGCATTTTAAGGTGTTAGTTCTATTTTTTGCATTAAATTGAGGAGCAAAAAGTTGTTTAATAATAAAGAGATCACGTTAGATCAGTTTATTCATGGGAAAACGGGGCGAAATGGGGCGAAAGCCAACGTTTCTTGCTATCCAGGATTTTTTTACGTTATTACAAGCTACAGGTCGAAAATGTTTGCTTTTATGCGCAGTACTATGAATGAACATTAATATAAGCCGAAAAAAATTGGAATATATCCTTTCGGAGAACGGAAAATTTTGTTTTGTTTTCACGAAAATCAGGTGAATGCAAGTTTGAGAGCTTACATTGTTTTCGATAAAATAATGACATATTTAGTTTAAAAATCAGGTTTTGCAAATTTATGACGTTTTGTACGAAAAAATGCTGTAATAAACTTTTGTGAATGTACTTTGTTTTACCACACCGATAGTTAGGACCTTAAACGTGCATATTTAGGAGACGCGATGATACACCGCGACTTTTCGCAGTCACGGTGTACGCGAAGCCTGCCAAGACAATGTCGGTCTGCAGTTGACTATAAATGAATAAGGAAACTTGAAACGGAAGGGGCAGAAAATTCACATTTTATGGCAAAATCTGAGTACATATTCGGCCACTCTCTTGTGTGTTTGAAAGCTTAGAACTAGACTGAGAAGTAAGCAAAGATATCGAAAAATGCTCCAATAGAAAGAGAAAAGAGAGATCTTTAATTTTAAACAGAAATTGTATCCCTACTTTTCAGCGAAGTCAAAAAACTGGTTAAAACGGTTCCAGTTTTTTCTTGACTTGACTTTGGAAAAACGTTAATTACGCAGGCATTCGACAGCGAAACATCTAATTAAAGCACTTTTTTAAAAAAGGTAACTTATTGTAGCACATTTTTTAAACTAATAATAGGCATATATTTTCCCAGTTTTTGTTGTGAACGTTCATTTTTCATGACAGCGAGTTTCCATATTTGTGTGAGTCTACAAATATGACCTAGACGGCCATCTGCATTGGAAACAATGACCAAAAAGTCACTACTTCACTAAGTGCTTTAAAGAAATGTCTTATTTGGAAGGTTTTACCTAACACATCGAACGGAATCTACATTTATGGGCAGTTGACTGAAGACACTGAAGATCGTAAAGAATTCACCCCATTTTGAAAGACGAGTTGAAGCTTATCGTAAGAGAAAACCCGAAATAGTTATTAAGAAATTTAACAATAGAAAAGTCATCTTTATATACACAAAATGGTACGTTTAAGATTTTACATGACGATTCTATTTAAATTTATTAGTCATCGACCGACCTGTGAGCATGTAAGCTTATGAAATATTATAATTTCTGTGACGTCCCCATCGGCACAATGAAGCGAAAATCTGCTTGCCTTGGTCAAATGCATCTAAGACAATGTACAAACGGAAGAAAAACTACCATTTCTTGTGAAACGGTGTTGGAATATACAATTTCATGTTCGGCTGCTTGATGACGGCCATACTTTACGTTGCGCTTAATCTAGAGAAATATGTATGTGCAAAACTCTGAAAAAGAATATTTTTAAAAATAATTTGGCTTTTTCTGCTTTATTTACTGTTTTTATTCCATGGACATGTTTCCTATACATTTACAACTTCAGTTTACTCAACAAGGTCAATTTTTGACACTTTCGTAATCCGTATCTATTCTAAAAAAATTAGCATTTCTAGACACATCATGTTATTTTGTAAACCACAAAAAGCCACATATGTCCTAACGATCGGTTCTTTATTGTTGTAAAATTTTGGTGGACGCAGTGTGCGCTGATTTAGCGAAACGTGCCGTAACTCATGAAATTCGTCAGATTTCATGAGTTAGGACACCTACTGTACGTATAGTTTCACCACGGGCTGCAGAGGTGTGTGTGTGTGGCGCGCGTAAAGCAGTTCAGACAGAAGTACGATACTCACCTGCAGAGATGAAATGCGAAGCCAGCTTGGACGCGGCCAGCACGACCACGCCGCTGTTCCAGGTTTGTTTTGCTGGCCCATACAGTAGAATAGCTGGTCAAATTGTTGCGGGCAGTAAACATCTTGATTCTCGCCAGACACGAGTCGATAACAAAAACGACATCATTTATGGTTATGGACGATTCTGCGATGTTTGTTGAAAGAACAATCTATATGGGGGAGCATTGAGGTAACGGACTGTGAAACTTGCCTTTCTAACACCCTTTGGGGCAGGTCGGAATACGATACGTTGATCTTCTCTTGGGACTTGGGAATGAAGAGGTAAAATAAGATATTCGGCTCGACTGTAGCGAGGGTGTGTTTGAAGGAACTTCTTCAGTGTACTAATCACGTTCCAACCAGGTAGGAAGATCAAAACTGCGCCCTCAATATTCATTGCACAAATGTGACTGAAGTGGCAGGAGGGAACGAAAGTTTACAAAGTTGTGAAAAAGCAGAAACATCGGCATCTTAGAAAGCATAACGATGGGTTAAATAAATGACGGTATGTGGCAACGCGGAGTTATCTGTTTATAGACCATGAAAGACACTGCTCACAAGGTTTATTTCCTCGAAGCCAATCCTGGACTGGAGTGATACACGAAAATATAAGCACCATATACTGAGAGACCCTAATGCATTACACGAAGCTAAGCACAGTTTAAGGTTCAGCTGTAGCACTGTATCTTAAAAGCAGGCGAGACAAAAACTGATAAAAAACAAATATAAAAAATGTTCAACTGCAGAAGAAAAACAATCAGTAAAGTAAAGCCAAGTAAATATGTGAACGAGAAAAATGGGAAATAGTAAATGACAGGAAAGACGCGAGTGCACACGGCGAAATACACCAGTAAAGCACCTTCTAGAGAGAAAAATTATATGTTCGGCGCGATTCTTTGTAGACTTCTATCTCCTTCGGGGATGGGGTTTCATGCTCAAATACGTCCACTACATAGGCAAATTTTTAAAGATTTACCGGTGGAAGGACAATAACCGGACCCACTGTCAACATTACAAGGGGGGAGAGCTGTCTTACGGGAATAGTTGTAAAAGGGGTTTTATGTGTAAGGCAACACGAGGAAGCAGAAAAGGTAGGAAAAGCAAACGAAAGTAGGCGTAAGTTAAACCTAGTCACCGGCTATAAATGTGCTAAATGGAACCCACGGGGTTTAAGGGAATCAGATAATCTATCCTATAACAGAAGGGCAAAGGAATCGTCCCCCCGGGAAAGCGAACCTGCACCGGTGTAAAGAAGAGTTAAATGGGAACGCCGGTGCCCCAAGGGCGAAAATTAAACGCGGGCAAATGAAATCAGGGACAGTTAATCTGGAGCCAATGCTCTCTGTGGGTTTGTTTATTGTGTATACACCATTTATCTTGTTTTAAAAGGCATGATAAACACAAGGAACAGTGCCTATATTTCGAAATATCGATTGGTAACACCGAAAGGCGCAAAGCATTTCCCCAAAAATATCTTGGGCATCTTGGGACTCAGCAGACCACCATCATTACAAAGCACAGTAGCTTTACGGAAGAAAATGTCTATTCACTTACGGAAAGTGGCATGTTGATGATTGCATCTGCTAATTATAATCCAAAGTGCTGGTCATTGACCCGCCTGTAGAAATATTCATTCCAGTGGCCTCCGACTCATGAAACCAAACAAATAATCTTCATTGTAGTCCTTGCTCACTAGACACAACCCCCGCATTAACGAAATTTCCGGTCTTCGCAGATGAAAATTGCCGGCAAAGACAAGGGGGACAAGAATGGTCATTTCTCGCTCATTGGCCATCATCAGCCAGTCATTAACAATCCTAGATGGTGCACCACCTGAGGCTCGAACCCGCAACCTGTTGATCAGAAGCTCTAACCATTGAGTCTCGGGTGGTGCACCGCCTGACGTTGGGTATGACTGGCTGATGACAACTAATGAGCCAGAAATGGCCATTCCAGTCTCCCTTGTCGTTGTCGGAAAGTTGCATCTGCCGTGTGGTCGCTGGCGGGGCTCGAGAGTGAGGTCGAGTAAGTTCCTTTACCGATCGGTGAACTTTCGTCATTTCTAAACAATTTAAAATTTTTTTACCGGAATAAATATGAACAAGGCACAGGCGACGAAATAAGCAGAATCTAATGACGTCATAGAAGTGCATGAACCCACTTCACAGGTTTTTACTGTCATCTGAACTTGCTGGCTTAGATGACTCGCCTGCCAGTTCCCCCTCACCATGCGCAACCGCATGTCGGGCCAATACTTCATGCTTTAATTACGTATCAAGTTTCAGCCCTCAAGAACAGTCACTAAATTCTATGAAGTCATTAAATCTGCGTATTTATACGCCTTTGCCTTGTTCAATGTAATATTTTAGATAGTTCTCTTGAGTTCTATTTTAAATGAAAGTTGTTCCTTTTTATTTGGTTATATTGGTCGATGCAGTTGGACGAGTATTAGACTTGTAAGGGCTGTTTGTAAATTTAGGCACACCACGTGTTTTTCCACCTGACAGTTCGACAGTCGATTTCGACGACGCAGGAGTGTTCATGGGTCCCTCTTTTCACCCACCGTGATGATCGTGAACAGTTATGCTCTGCCAGAAACATGAAGTCAACAGTCCCGAAAAATATGGCAAAAGATCATGAGATACAGTGAGTTATTTCGGCGCGGTTACAGGCTTGCAAACGGTAAGTATTTAAACGAGAGCCAGCTTTTTGCAGAAGTGAGATACAGCGTGGGCAGGCATGCCTACACAGAGCGCGACAATTGCACAACAATTTGCAAAGACACCGCGAGGACTAGCGTGGGCGACAACACAGCAAAAAATGGCGACTTAAGAGAAAATGCCCAACAAACGGAAGGTTCCCTAGGCAAACGAGGGTTAAGACAGGCTGTAAATCTGACTCACTCAAGTAGGCCGGCGATCAGAGTGAAGGGTATTTCTTTCTCTGGCATCTCCCTGAGAGAGCGTGCAACTAGCGGAGGATATTCTGCGGGACAGATAAGATTACAGTTTTCCTCCGCGTCTGCTGTCACCTCATCTTCCATCTTCCGTTTCTTTTTTTTCCGTTCGTCCATGGGCGGCGGGACGTAGTTAATCATATTAACGCAATCTTCGAGGAAGTAGTCTGGAAAAATGAAGACATAGAGGATATCACCAAGTTTAACCGGTGAGCATAAAACGAAGGCAACAGTCGAAATATGAGAAGAAGAAGAAGAAGAAGAAGAAGAAGAAGAAGAAGAAAGAAGAAGAAGAAGAAAGAAGAAGAAGAAGAAGAAGAAGAAGAAGAAGAAGAAGAAGAAGAAGAAGAAGAAGAAGAAGAAGAAGAAGAAGAAGCACTGCAACCTTCACCAACCCCAGCGGCTTAATTTGTGGGGCTAGTCAAGGCGTACTTTTAGAAATTAACTTAAGCCGGCTAATTCACCATTTTCGTGTACGAAATTACTACGTTACTTTACTCAATGATAGTTGTGCCGTCAAACCGAACGAGGGCCAATACTGAGTGGAGAGGCATTGGTGAATTATGCGTTATTTGAAGTAGTGCATAGAACTTGTGTAGTGTCACCAGGGTCCGCCGACACACTGTAATTACAGTTGTCCCCGTGTTCCAGTGGTGAAAGTAGTTGGGTGAGCTTGATCGAAATGACTCCCACGTTTGTCGTGTCACATTTAATGCTCAATCAACCGATAAATTCGACCGTCGTCTGCGACGGTTTTCACCGTGTGTCCACAGCATGGTGGGCGCAGCGACGGTACCTTATGCTTGAGGTAGTTTATAATGATAATAGACTTGCGTTGGGCGCCCTGCTCACTCACCCTCCTCCGCCCAGTGTCAAGACAACCGAAATTTGCCTACCACATCAGTATAAAATAAGCACTCAATTGAAAAGGTTGACGAAGGGGGCACTGATGACGGCGAATGAAAGCGTCCACTACTACCATAACTCCTTGAGCAGGCCCGATCTGGCCCACTATTGGCATCAAGACAAATGCACAACACAATCTCAGCCTACGGTTACCACCTTTTTCATTAATATGGTTGTGTTTCGATAATTATGAAACACAGGCACAAAAAATTACTTGAGTACTTACATGTGACTGGATGAGTTCTTCCCTCTAGCTCGACGAGGGCACAATCACCAAAATAGTCCGTGAAGGTGGTTGTGTCGATCGTCGCTGACATGAGCACAACGCGCAGGTCCCTATTAGCCTGAATCATGTCGCGGATTAGAATGAGCATGAAGTCAGTGTTGACGTCCCTCTCATGGATCTCGTCAATGACAATGTGTGAAATGCCTCGGAGTCCTGCTTCCATCTTTCTGCACATTGTGCCCACAGTGCAAAAGAGCACCGATCCGAAGGGTCGCGGCAGCACCGTTTCAAAACGAACCGAATAGCCGACCGAAGTTCCGATGGATTCACAACGCTCAAAAGCCATGCGCTCGGCTAGGCTGATGGCACATATGCGTCGAGGTTGTGTCACAAGAACAGCACAATTGGCACCGTTACCAGACTCGATGAAGGAGTCCAGAATGAATTGTGGCACCTAAAAGAGTAGTGAGTTACAAAAGAGATAGTGAGACCCATCCACACGCAACAAAAGAATTCCACTGCATCAGAACTGGTCACCAGAAGAGATTCAGGTGTCTGAAAGCGAAATGAGATGGCATTTGGACAATTCCCTCTACGAGGATTCCTAAACATACAATACGTTCAGAGTCAGTTAAAAGAGGTCTCCCTGTGCAACATGCTGCCGATTAACGAGGGCTGTGGTTTGTAGACATTTTCATACCAATGTAGTCTATTTATAGATGTGGCGTCTTTTCAAATTGTCTTAAAATTTTCGTTTAAGTAACTGTACATACCGGTGGAAAAAAAATGTTACAGACATAACTACTAGCGTTAGCTGACACGAAGAACTCTGACCCCCCATCCTTCGATTCTCGTCCACGACGGTTGTGGTGCTCCATCAAGCTCGTTTAGAAGGTTCAAGTCGACCGTCCAAAATTTATGAAACTGGGGTCAAGATGTCCGTTCGGTTATTGATTGGTGTCTACCATGAACTCAACTGTCTTGCGTCTCGAAGTAGACTCGTAGAGAGGGGAACACATTCCCCTTGATAAATAGGTCACAAAGGCTTTATTATGTTGCCTATGATGGACGACAATTACGTGACCTGCAAATCATGCCGGGAGAAGTAACAATGCAGAAAAGCAGCAACGGTTACACTGCCGATCAGCGTCATACCTACAGCACAAAGCATGAGGAGACTAAAAACCTAATTCTTAGAGAAAAACGGGGCGCAAGACAATTTCCTCCATATGCGGTAATCTAAGTGGATGAGTCATAGCACCGCAAAGCAAAAAACATACCTGTGTGGTTTTTCCACAACCAGTTTCCCCCTTAATCAAGGTAATCTGATTGTTCTGTATCGTGTCCAAAATCCTCGCTTTGAAGTTATGGACAGGCAAGGCAGAGCGTTCCGCCAGAAGTGCAGAGTACTCTGGGTTAGCGAGGCATTGATTATGCTCCTCCAGGTATTTGGCGCTGATTTGGCGAAGACTCATGGTAGCCTACAACCAGACTGACAATATTCAATCTTGCAAGGAGGATTTCTTACAGATAACAACTGATGCGATTCAACGTAACTTAATATGAACATACCGGAAAAGCACAGTTGACAAATAGGGCACATGTTTACTATTAAAATTTCGGAAACCAGCAGTGTTGTGGATGAAATTTCAAGTTTATCTAAATTCGCCTTTTACAAGTTTACAACATGGTACTACGCTCTATAAGTTGGCCCTTAACGGCATCATCAGCTGTGCTCTGCGTCATCTATCTACGTCCTCAACAAGTAGTCAATTTAGACAAATGGGCAACTTGCTTGTAATACGGCTAAGAATGAATAGACCACCTCGCCCGCTTTTACGGAACCTTCAGGTTTTCGAAACATTCTTCAGATGGTAGAGTTGAACTTTCGCGTGCATACAACCACGCAAGTACATTTGACTTATGTGCGTTGCTTTTTATAGTCCGAAAAACGCGGCCAGCGTCAGTAACGACATTTTCGAGTCAAGAAATGGCACCTCAACGGTAACCCCTTTCGCGAAGAAGGAGCCATGATCGCTGAAACAAGAGCTTTATTATCCTGACGTTCCGGATTTTCATTCGAATACATCATCAAAGACAGAGTCAAATAAGGGTATTGCAACTATTCATGATGCATTCGGGAGCTGCCAATTGTGACAGGCATGTAGTGGCCTAGCAACAACATCCTGCAAATACTGCAAAACCTGGGTTAACCACTTTGCTAGCAGAAACGATTAAGTAAACCATACGCTGTGGGAAGCTGATGGAACGATGCATTAAAAGAATCATATAGGAGGAATACAGCTTTAAGGAATACGATAAACAAGAGCATTAACAGCATTGACTTGCCTCGGGACCCTCGTCAATGTTGCATGACGTCCAGGGGTTCCAGTTAGGCGTGGGTGGACACCAAGCAACAGACTGCGCGGACTGCCTCTCCTGGGCCTCGAAATCGGCCAGTTTGTAATGTAAAATCATGTTGTGCTCCTCCGATGAAGTCGGATCCGGCAGAGGAGGCTCAAGGTTGGGTTCAAGCCCTAATTTTCCAAGCAAACATGTCAGTTTTTCTTCGACTTCCGGTTCGATGTCGAACTCCGTTGGCGGCACCTGAATAAAAGACGCAGTTTACTTTAGATGGAACGCTAGTAAGGCACGTGTTAATGAGAAAAATAACGGAACACACACTCGCTCTCTCGCACGCGAAGCCGGGCTTGAAAGTATGCAATAAGGCCCCAGCCAGTAGGCAAGGAAACTTGTGCAATATGGCGTCCAACACACAGAAAATTAAAAGTGTGAGTAAGCCATTGTTTTCTTCTTAGACACGTATAAAGACCTCTCTCCTGGGGCAGCGTTTAGAGGTTTTTTATTAAAGAAAAGAGGCTAAACCAGGGACCGCTTTATTCTGGTAATTTCCTATACTGGCACGCAGCGCAAAGCAAGGCCGCACGTTTGTGCGTATTCCGCTATTCCAGGGACTTAAAGCGAGGCGTGGAACCTATCAAGCAGATATCTTCCGGGCCTGGAATCTCTGACTTCTGCCCTTCAGAAATTTGGTAAGGCCAAGTACAAAAAGCAAAATTGTTTTCATAAACTAAGCAGTAAGTCAAGTAACTCAATGAAGATGTGGAGATAATTTCTATATGTTGAGAGCACAGCAGGAATAAACATTTTCAAGAACTGTCCATATTTATTGGTTCGGAGAGCGTGTTATCTCGGTCTTCTAAGATAGTCAAACTATTTTTAAAGTGTTTAATTCACGCCAAGGAAAATTTGAACAAACAATCTGGGATCTATAGATGTCCCGGTTGAGTTCAAAATAAGTAATTCACAAACAAATGAACAGTACAATAACAGACACTGGGCAAACACTAAACACAAAGGCAAACACGATTTGTCAGACGCACAGTTGAAAAAGTATTCTATTAGCACAGTGCCAGGATAGCAAACCAAAGGACTGAATTTCCGTACAAAGGGAACAATGAAGGCCCCTAAGAGTTATTTGCAATATATATATAGGCTAAATAATTAACGGTGGGAGGACGTCAAAGACCAAACTTGCATTACTGACTGAAGACCTGCCGCATTTATTTGATTAGGCTGCTACTTCGTATGCAGTGAGCGGAATCCGTCCGAAGGATGACAACCAAGAGAGAATCGAACAGTTCCAAAACCAAAACTGAGTCTGTATAAGTAACCATTCAAGTTGCAAATGGCTAGTTGTTACATTTATGTAAAAAACAGGAAACTTCTTTCCGACTGACAAAGCAGCGTATAATTCGCAATCAACCCCAAATTCGCTGTTGTTTAGATCAGACGAAGCAATTCTGCCGTCGTAGAAATGGGAGTTTCTAGAGCACCTAGTGGGATTCATTCAGGGTAATCTCAACCGCCTACCTGTAACTTATTATGGGCGAAATTCCAGCTAATGCGTGCGGCAAGCAAGAGATGATGATGCGTTTGGTTAGCCCCGGAGTCAGACTCCACCTTTAACCTCCTTCGTTGTACACCGGAAACATCGATATGTAGTTGATCCTTAATTATCTTTCTCAACTAGTGTCGGACTAATGGGCATTTAAACGACCGCAGCGTCTGAAACGCTCCGACTGATGGGGGTCGACACCTGGCTACTTACCCCGTGAGTCATAGTATGGCTTTTAATGTAGTTTATATAGCAATTCCTACGGGCCTTAAGTTTCAGTGTGAAGTCCGGCTGAGACGGTATTAAGAATTCGTACGTACGGTGTGAAAACTGAGCTTATTGTCTGGTAAGTCAACATATATAGGCCCAGTCATCTCAATTGGTGTGATATGAAAGAATGAGGTTGACGCTGCGCAAGCCTGTCACTGCAGGCTCACCATTACAGTCGCCAGGTGAGGGGTGATTAAGGATAAACTACCACCGAATTTTTGGAGCTCCCAATCGAAGGGATATATGGCATCCGACATAACACGAGACCTGTACCCTGTGCCGAGCAGGTTTGAATGTAAAGCACGAGTAAGACAACAAAATATCTGGTCACCATCACCATCAATTTCGTCTTGACGGTTCGAGTGGAGTATGGCAGGAACGGGGGGAATGAGGCCGATGCTGTGCTGGGCTTCCTCACTATAATTCAATTCCAACAGAAGTCTTTCGATGCTAAATAGGCGCTCGCCGATCGGTTACGGGACTCACTCGTCCCGTTGAGTCATTAGGTTCACTCTCGAGCCCAGCCAGCAACCGCATAGCGGTGAGCGCCTATCTACCGTTGTTAATATTCCCGATCGAAACTGGCAAGACAACGAGCCCGTGGCTCAATAGTTAAAGCATTGGACTTCGGTTCAACAAATCACGAACTGCAGTTGGGTATGGCTGGCTGACAACGGCTAATAAGCCAGAAATTGCCATTTCCGTCTCCCTGGTCTTTGTCAGTAAGGCCATTCTGACAATAAGTCTTTCGATCTACTGGGACTAATCCTATTATGCTCGGTTTTACATGGGGCAAGTAACTAGTAGGTAACACGCATGAAAAGCAAAAAAGACGAACGGAACCACGAACCTCGTCTGCTTTCTTTTTTTTCTTTTCGCCAGTGTATGCTTCAATCTCTCCGGCATGGTACAGTTGGCGAACGAGGGACAGACAGCAAGCGCGAGATGCCATTACCTTGTTGGATCCAGTCTCCCGAGCGTATAAATGTTTGTTGAGACGCTTTGCGAAGACAGTGGATTCAGCCAAGAAAGCTCCTACAGTCGGTTTGGCATACTTTATGAGCATTTCGTGGTTTAAAGGTGAACACTAACTTTATTCAAATGAAGTTAAATTCAAGAACCAACGCACTTAGGGTTACTGCAAACACTATTCAAGCACGGCCGTCTAAGACGTTAATGTTGCGTACCGCGATCAAGTTGATAGTAAAGAAGGGAAAATTTGCCTTGACAATATAAAGCATTTTGCCACAAAGCAAGTATAAAATAATGGTAGGTGAAAAACACTAGCACAATCTTACCCAGCTGCTCCAAAATGGGTTGCGCGGCACTCAAAAGGACCGATGCACATCGTTGTCAAAAGGAACCCGTCAAAACAGCGCTGTGTGTGGGGGGAAATGAAAACCAAAAGAGGGGAATGATCTACTAGCCTGGTGCTGCCAGCTTTATGAAGCCTTTCTGATATCCTTGTCAAGAAAGGCTTCATAGAGTGGCAGCAGAACTCAGGCCGTAGAGCGCATCTGGGAGTTGGTGTGATCGCACTGTGCAGTAGCTGTCGATATGGTGACAGCATATTGCACAATGCAGAAAACCTGGACTAAGTCACGTAAACAATAAACAGATGCATGGCTGTGGTGGCTCCAACTTCGCTACTACAGCCCACAGCTTCTCGTTTCCAGTTACCGCAATTAAGCCTTGAATGCATCGGAGATAGCGAAGTTAGTATAAAAAAGGCTAAAAACGGGCGATATAGTGCCCTGTTCTAATGTTTTACAGCTCATAGTCCCAGGCCTAATATAGCAATCGACCGTGAATTTCTGACAGAGGAAGAAGTAGAGGTATAACGACTACGCTGATCAGTAAAAAAATATGAATAACGAGAACACTTACCTGTTGTGATCAGGACCCACTGCCGTGTACTTAACCAGTCCAATCTGCTGCCTAGTGGCTTGTAAGTATTCATTTAAGCGTGCTTTAGCGTTCTCCAAAGACCATCCACCGTGGATGTCAGACGTGAAGTCTACCTCTTCTGCCTGTGAACCAACTTGTAACCGTAAATAGGGGATGAATACCTCCTCCAATTTTTTTTGATCGAATATCCTGTTGATATAATTGTCACCGGGTCCCATTGCTCGCGGTTCAAAGGGTCGTTTCGTACCAAGTAATGGCATTGACTGCGGAGGAAATTGAACATCTGGCACGGAGGTGTACGGCGATACCTTTACTTCACTGCCCCCACTGTACTCGCTTGGCTGATGGATTGGTTAAAAGTGAAAGAGAAATTACCAGGACGCAGGGAAGCTGGGCCTCATCCAGCAACTTTTCACGTACTAAATAATTAGCGAAGTCCCGCGCCGCGTTTGTTTGAGCATCTTTTTTATTGGCGGAGTTTCCAACGCCAACATAATCTATACCTTCAACGCGCAACTAAACGAGTGAGAGATAGTACGTCGACCTGCCTCACAAATAAAGCGTAACTTTCCCCGACCGACCGAACGCTGAAGAAATGTATATTCAGGGGTTGTCCTTTGGTTTTTCTGGAGCCATGCGTATAAAAAGGACTTTATGCCTTCTAAGTCAGCCATTAGTAGACCTAAAATGGAAAGCATTGGTCACATGAAAGTAATGAGTATAGAAAACTCAGCATAACCATCACGTCGAGATCCTCGTCATTGAAGTTCAAAAGCTTGGTACTTTATTATTAAAGAACAACCTGTCAAAAAGTATAAGCAAGCTGTTCTACATCTTATATAATCAGCGGGTGCCTGTTTTGGGATGTGTACACTAAAGGCAGTCCCACAACAAGATTCGCTGAGAATGCTCAGAATAAAAACGATCAAAATGGCTAGTAGCACGTGCTTATTGGACTGCAATGTCCACGCAAGCACACAACTATGGCTGTGTATGCATGTGGCACACCTTGGACGCAGGCTTTCGTGTAGCATTGGCTGAGGCATCAAATCCTATCATTCGTTTGGTAACAGGCTCGGACGGTCAGTTGGCGCATGACAGAAAAAAGTTGACACCTAGGAATCCACCTCCACGGCACATCAGCGCACTGTTCACTACAATGCATCTGAGTCTAGCAGGAAGAAAGTATAGCGGTGACTTGGAAGGCTGTAAACTGATGGTTTATATCAGTACCTATCAGGACTTGGAGACAGGTTTTAATGGCTCCTTAATGTGGCCCTACAAGACATTTTCACTTACGTGAGATCAGAGAAACCCTGCTACGTGTAACGAAGTCCAGGTTGTGTGAGGCACGCGTGGACAGACTGTCTAGTTTTGTCAGTCACTGTGCTCGAGCCCGTTTGGCCTTATCTTGGCATTGAAGTCAAGTGGATGAGGGGAGAGTACGGTAAATGACGCGCAATTCTGCCTCAATATAAACCAATTCACCGGATGCTGCATGGGGAACGCTGCGGACGTCGTCGCTCACGATGCTATAACGGCCTTATAAGAACAATGAAAACCACAGCCAGTTGGGAAGGAGCAACGAAAACCTTTCTGTGCCCTCAAGGCTGACTACCAATATAGCGAGTTCACGAATCTTCGTCTGACAGAAACATGCTACCCAATCATCACCAGTGACCATCCCGCACATAAATGTTGTGACCCAAACCGAAGAATATATTCCACCTACTCCATACTCTGACACAACTTTAGGCACTACTACTAGTCACGCGAAGGAAATACGGGGAAACCCATCGTTCCTTTCTCATTTAATTTTTACCTGCGATCTCCAAATTGAGAAAATCTAAATGGAAATTCAGCGAACAAACACCTGATTATGATAAATTCACTTGAGGCCTGTAAACTTATATCGCTATATAAAGATGTAAAATGGGCCGAAAAGTAGAAAAATTGTGTTGTTTCGAATATTGTCTTCTTTAGACAGTGTTAAGGCACCTATTTACAATTCAACACATTAGTAAAAAAACTGAGCAGCAATTATGACATTTCAACATGTAAGTAGGCTGTACATGTAGTCATTAACTACTGAATCAGCTGGGTCTATTGTGTGCACACAGCACTACAAAAACTTCTACCACAGTCAGACTCGAACAAAATTGACACAAGCACATTCTGCCAGCAGATCCAGAGGCACGGATAGAACTAAAGTTTGTCTTTACAATCCGCACGCTCTTTTTCAGTTTAACACCTTGATACTATCACCAACCAGAGCCAGGTTCGGCAAGTACCGCATACCGAACGAATTTTTCCTCAGATCAGCACCGAAAATGGAAGAGCTACCTCACTCGGAGTCTGGATGGTGCAGTTCACAGGTGTCTTTCTGACAGACTATAATGTCGACAGTTAAAAACGTGATCGATACCGCGAACTATAAAATATCACATGAGCAGCATTCGGATGGCGGTTATTTTATGAGCGCATAGACTGAGCTTACGCTGATTCCATCAGGTCGATTATATAGTCAAGCCGGCATTTACCTTGATCGATTCAACGAAAGCAGGACCTATGATAGCAAAAGAAGTCCACTAGAACAGTAGACACCTATTTGCTCAGAAAATTGTCTATGACAGCAGGAACCGGGCTTTATATCCAGACCCACTATGACGGCCTCCACATTCATCTGAGACACACTTGGGCTGCAATTTGGCAAAACTCACTGGCAAATATAGCTCATTTCCTAGGACCAAATTTTGCAGTTACCACCTGGCTAGCTGGTAAAGCGATCAAGCTAGAAAGGAGAATTCAAGCCACTCCTGTTTTTTTTTTGGAAAAACGGTTGGGCATCCGGATGGTTCCAAACACACCTAGACTTCCTCAGTGGAAGGACGCCAATATAACACTCACTAAACTGCACAGGATAAATTAAGCGGACAATTAAGAATCCTTAAAAATATCCTTGATACTTGTAAGAGGTGTTTGATGGAGGACACACGGCATTTGTGGGGCACGCGCAATACTCAATGCATGAACAGCTATTCTTTATAACCGCACTAAGCCCACAAAAAGGACAATGGAAACAACTTCTAATAAAAGTAGCTCCTCTCAAACACCCGTTCTTGGAATATTAAAAAAACTAAAAAAATATGTGATAACACAAAAGATCAAGCTGGTTTAGTTAAATATAACATCACTTGACTTGGACTACATGAACTGACAAATGTAAAGACATCCGACGAGCGAATGTTATCGATAACGTGGTAGGTCAACGGCATGTTGAAACAGGCACTTGAAACCAGACATAAGTAGCCCGAGACCCGAAAAGGCACAGCGATTCGGAGATCTGCCACGAAGTGAACCGCCAAATTTGTGCATACACTGCTCGTATCCGGAGCTAAAGTAATTCTTCCTAGAGGACCCAATTGGGCAAATTACATTTCACAGCCCATGGAACAAAATATTATGATGGATATCGCCGATCAAAGTCAACTCTTATCTCCCCTACTGCTACGGGCACTGAACCACTAGGTGTTTATGTGCTAGCTCCCATAGCTTTACTGTCGCACAGCCAGGCGAAGACTTTATAACCGAGAGAGACATGTGCTAATAATGATATAATGAACCCGAATTAAATTTTATAACTTGTCTAGTTAATACTTGAAGACCGTGGAAACAAAGGGAAAAAAGTAGGTCGTTAAAGAACGTGTCAATGAACATCTGGGTTTAGATGTCGGTGGCAAATTTTCCCGGCTTTTTGACAAGTGGTCGCATAACACCACCGAGGCAGCGAATGTAATCGCAGTTTCCCTACTAACAAAAGCTTATGACAGAAAAATTAAACCTAAGAGGTCACATGGGACTATCGGCTAAGTGTTCCGCGGGCTACACAGCGCGTTTGCACCCTTGGCCTGGCAAGCATAAGTGCACGCGGTTAATGAAACCGTACTGCAAGTAAGTCGAAACACTAGAGAACAGGTTACACTTACTAGCGCATTAAAAAATTTCTGGTAAAAAGCAATAATGCCTTAAAATCATTTATTAACCCACACACTGCCAAAAACTGTGTCACCCCGATAGCAATTTTGCAGACATTGGCTTGACAACGCTGGCGCTGGCAGGCCTCTCATTATCCACCTCAATTACGCACTCCTACACACACACGCAACGACTACGTGGGCCCATATGATAGCTGTTCTTTCAGGCATGATCCATCTCCCACCCTTCCCAGGTCTCCTTAGTGTGCATTCAATCGAACCCTGCTCGGTGTTACACAGCTGCCTGCCTTGTATTCTAGGCCCAGGCCTTCCTTCCGTGAGGACTACCCCCCTACACCCAATCATCAAGCGACGGAGTGTGCTCAGTGTCGGCAGAACGATCAGCTGTCATATTGATTTTTCTTCACTCGCATGTATCATTCGGGGCAGGCGTTCCACGGTCGGAATGCAGGTCAGCTGGGCTTTAACCCCATGCAGGTTGTGACCTGTGGAACTTCTCTTGAAGGTGGGGGCAGGGGGTGTGTACGAATGTACGCGTAGTCCACTAACCATTAATAATGACTCAGCTACGCATGTCTCTGGCGCAGGCGTCTTGATGCCTGTAAATTTCTATCAGGGCGGAAGTAACGGCTTTTAATCGTGATAGCAACCGTCAAAAATCGGTTACTGTAAACCATCGGGGTAAGCATTTAACGGAAAACAATAATCCGGAAAGAAATAGCTAGTCGTGGAGGAATTCCATGTCGAGAAACGAAATATTCTATTTTCGTGGGCGTCACAAAACACCATGACTGATTTCATGGCGGAATGCGAAGGTTCCTCAAGAGACCAAAAAGGCTAGTGTCTAATAATGATCTTTAACATATACAAGAGAATAATATAGCTGAAAACCTTGAATAAGTAGCTACCTTGCACTCTAAAAATAGACAAAGAGGAGCAGCACAATTACCGAGAAAGCAAACAGCGCACACAGCCACGAATAAAAGGCACCTTAGCTACTTAAACAAAACTATATTACACAAAGCTGGAAAAATCACGAGTTTCCACTTCCGGGTGCATTAAATCGTGAAAAAGTGTACATCCATCAACATTTATTCGTGTGGAAATCAAATCAAACTGAAATTAGTTGCTGTTTGCAGAAACCTCTAAACGAAGACGCAGGTAATGTTGATTTTAGACCCCATGTGCAAGGTTGTTAATCAGACTGAAGATTTGCATTGGGTTATTTTGGTTCAAAGAGACCCCACTCTTCACATGCAAAGTCAGATCTACACGATTTTGACGGAAGTTCCAATCCAGGAATGGATTTTGTGATGCCTCGTCCATTTGGTTTGCCAATACGCTCCTAAAGTCCCACGGAAGTTGAACATCCCTTAACCGCCTGTTTCCCTCCATTTTAACCGTCAGAAATGTCACCATCAACCCTACCCTATAATTTCTGACAGTACTTTCGTGTGTTCCAGTAATCTGTTGAACGTGCAGGAATCCCCTATTCAAAACGCACTCATTTTATATCAGTTCATTTTTGTGGAAAGTAGGCTAAACCATCAAAAACCATATTTTCCAGAAAACTCTTTATTTATGGAAAAGAAATTGCTCACTTAGTCTCGTATTCATAGGAAAAAAGAAAAACTGTGATTTGTACCTCCTGCTAGCACACGGTCCTCCAAGCGATGCTGAGAGGGGAATAGACTGTACAGTAGCCACCTCTGTTTTAATCCACATTAAGTAACATATTTAATTCAGCTCTGGGGTAATTTTTCTGCTTAATTTAGCTACTAATGTAAAGCAGATGCCATTTCCTCAAGAAAGTACTAGTTAAGATAAGCTAAATGGGTGAGGATTACATCCTTGCACGAATTGTTTTACTGCCACAAAAGCGTCTCCTGTACAAGTTGATAATGATGGGCATCCGAGGCAAACTTCTCAAGTTCATCGTCAATTTTCTCATTGGTCAAATTATCAGTGTACGGAGCGAGATATCTTAGCACAGAGTCATAGAGAGTGGAGTCCCCAAGATTCTGTTCTCAGCCCGACCGGCTTTCCCCTGTTTGTTTATGCTTGTGTGGAGAAGTTTGAAAGCGAGTTTGCCATGTTTGTGGATGATAAAAAATCTGGAAAATCCTTCAAAATGATGCCGATGAGGCCGACTTCAAAGAAAATCTTCGCCGACTGGAGGCGTGGCCCCGCAGACAGCTACTATCCATCAAATCGAACAAATGTTCAATGTTGCGTCAGGGAAATCGAAATCCGGTTCCTTATACGCAACGCTACCATTTGAAAGGAATCCCAATCCGAGAGGCAAAAATCAGAAACACATCGAAGTTGGAATGACAGACAACCTAAAGTCTTCTACACAATTTCGCAAGGTGGCTAAAGCCGCAAAGTCACTACTGTACACAATCAAGTTGTTATTTACAGTTTTTGACAAGGATTGCTTTTATAGGTACCGTATTAGGTCCTTTGTTTTTCTTACTGTATATAAATGATATTTCAGCGAAAGTTAAACATTCTCAATCTTTTACTTATGCTGATGACCTCAAATGCGTGTATTCCTTCAATAACTCTACGAAAGAACGAGGCCTAGAACAAATTCATTCGAACTTAGACGCTCTTTCGGTGTGGAACTCCACATGGCTTATGGAGTTCTCACATTCTAAGGGTCGCTACATGAGTTTTGGGCCTCTAAGGCTGCCGCAGCCCCTTTTTTTTTGAAGGTTGACCTATGATTTAATGTTCCTCTAACAAGGACTTAGACACCAACAAATTAGATCTTTCGCCTCATGCCGATAGAATGACGGCCAAAGCTGCTCAGATTTGCGACTTTATTTCTTATAATGTATACCTTCCAGAAATTCAATTAAGACTTTATCGTATGTTTTTACTTCCCATTCTTGAATTTTGCTGCCCTTTCTTCGGTTTAATGAACGAATCTAGCCGTTCAAAAATTGAAAATGTCCAAATACATTTCACAAAACATGCCTGTTTCCGACTCTTTCAACTACTTCCTACTCAACAAGATGCCAGCTAACGAGGTAAGATTTATTTTGGTCAGGAGAACGGAAGCAGGCTTTTGTATCCTTTTCCCCAAGCTTTCTGTCATTACCCCCGTTAGTCTTCCTTTTCACCTAAGAAATGCTGCACTAATTATACCTCCCCCTGCATCCTCCACGTGTAAACACTCTCTCTTCTGTGCTTCTAGGTATAGTTTTCTTTAGAATAACTTGCGAATTGAAATAAGATCGTTAACAAGTCTATCTGCATTCAAGCAAAGACTACACATTTATCTTAACACTGATTCTATTAAGCTCTTATTTTCCTCATCATTTCCCAGAAGCTTTCCTCATAACTAGGAGAAAGGACCATCGGGAATTAAAGTGACTCTCTTGAAACTATTTTTTGCTACCTCGAGTCGCCCATGAACCATGATGTCTCCTTATATCACCAGTCATCCAAACGATGAAGTCATTCGGACGTACACGTTTGGTGGTCCACAGTCTTAAATGCTGCCGTTACTTTGGATACTAAACATCATCAGAATTCAATTCTGGATCCTTAGATGCTGAGGACTTAAGTTCATTGACCCATTTTCTTGAGATTTTGTTTCATGCGCCTAAGTGATCAAGAACGCATCATCTCGACGTTTCATTATCTCATTCTGAAATGCTACTGTAGTATTACCCTACTCTACCACCTGACATTATCTTGCTAAGCAGTTTTTTCTCCTACCTTCTATTCGCAAATTAAGGCCTATTGAACTCTGCCCCCTGACCTTATCTTGATAAGCAGTTTTTTCTCCTACCGTCTATTCGAAAATGGGGGCCTTTTGAACTCTGCCTCCATATTTAGGTAGGAATTTTTTAACTGCCTATTTTTTCTAGTTCATCATTTTTTTCAAATCATCGCTAACTGTTGTCCTAGCAGAACAAGTTCCGTCTACATTATTATGTATTTGAACATTTTATCTGCACACATTTTCATAACTTTATTTCGTTACTAATCTTTGTTAAGACATTGCCTTGCCAGTGCTAACCAAATATAAATTCTAAATTATTAATTCTAAATTCTAGATTATTTGGTACGTTCGTAAGGCCGCATATTAAAGACGCGATCCAGGCCTGGAGACCAGGAATATAGCAAGCTTATCAGCCTATCGAAAGGGTACAATGGCTAACTAGAAAATTGGTAAGAGTGAAAGGCGCCTTATCAGATTCAATCGTTATGCTCGAAGTTATGGAAAGTTACGTGAAGAATTAATACAAAAGTTCCGTATCGTGCGTTGCCTGCACTGTGGACTTTCATTTGATGAATTTTTATAACTCGCCACTACAACTTATCATCGGGGCCATCTACTCAAACTAATTGTTCCGCAAAGAAAATTGCATTTGAGGAAGTATTTTTTCTCCAACCGCGTCGTGGATCCGTGGTATATCCTACTCGTGGCATTTGTAATTTCTCAAACTGTGGAGACATTCAAACTTCGTCTTGACTTTCAGATGCTGCAGCCCCACGTGGACTATGTGACTACCAACCTTTACGACACCAGTGTACTATGTGACCCTGAATAAATTCACTTGACTGCATTTTCTTTACATTGTTCCTAATTCGTGAGATTCATATGTGAAAATAGGGGGTGCAAAGTCGTAAGCATATTTTCCTTAAATATATTGAAATGAACTGCCTTTGCTTTAAGTCACTTTAAATTATTTATTCAGGGATTGGTACTTTCGCCCTTGAGCTCCCTATTCACATTCAAAAATGGCAATATAATAAACGCTTACAACAGTAAATCTAGCAAATGTAAATGTAACAGAGACTCAACCGTTTTAAGCAGCCACTCTGCTTGTTGGCTCTTAAATTTTAACTTTGGGAAGTGTGTTGTCCTAAGACTCCGTACCCGTAGGACCAGTGAGGAGGATTATTCCTACCAATATCTTCTCAATGGGCAGCCCCGTTCAGTTGTTGAGGCACAGAAGGACCTCTGTGTTCTAATGAACTCCTCACTCAAACCATAAGCTTGACATGCATCCTTGGCAAGATTATGGAAAGGATCATCAAGAGCGAATTGGTGAAATTCCTAGAGACTCATAATTTGTTATCAAGCTGTCAACACGGGTTCAGAAAAGGAAGATCATGCACAACGAATTTGCTGGTTTCGCTCCAGAGGTGGATCCAAGCACTTGAAGATAGACACGCGGTTCACATTGCCTTCATTGACTTTCAAAAGGCCTTCGATACTGTGCCGCACGAGAGACTGCTGTACAAGCTAGAAAGAATTGGAATCAGAGGTAACTTCCTCAAGTGGATTGAAAACTTCCTCGTGGATCGGCGCCAGGTTGTGTGCATCGGCCAAGAGAGGTCAAGTTCTGCTGCGGTCGAGAGTGGGGTTCCTCAGGGCTCAGTACTAGGGCCAATACTGTTTTTAATATACGTAAACGATTGTGTCAGGAATCTTGACTGTGAAGCAGCAATGTTTGCCGATGACATTAAAATCTGGAATGTAATCCAGAGCCCTGCTGACGAAGATAAACTGCAGATCAACCTAACTCGGTTGGAGGAGTGGTCGAATCATTGGCTTTTGCGGTTCAACGTCGATAAGTGTACAGTACTTCGCTTAGGCAACCCATCTGGATTTGCTGTAAGTAGAAGTTACTTTCTCAACGGTGAAGCCTTAAAAGACGTGGAAACCCAAAAGGACCTTGGTGTGCTGACGACCACCACCTTAAAACCATCGTCTCACTGCTTGAAAGTGGCGAAGAGCGCAATTTCGGTGTTGCATGCCATCAGACGAACCTTTTTGGATTTCGATGAAGATCTTTTTCACTAAGACTTTTTGGAACATTCATTAGGTCGCATTTTGAATATGCTATGCACGCCTGGAAACCCTGGACAGTTCAAGATCAGAACTGCCTCGAAAGAGTACAGAGGAAAGCCACCAAAATGGTTAGAAGTCAAAGCTCCTTGCCATATCCAATGCGCCTAATGAATCTTAATCTGTTCCATTTGAGTTATAGGCAAATGCGTGGTGATCTCCTGCAGACATTCCGCATTGTGAAGGGATTGGATTATTGCCTGGAATTCTCGGACTTCTTTGAGTTTGCCACCACGACCCATCTCCGAGGTCACCCATTGAAACTGCGTGTCCAGCCGGCGAGATTGGACGTGCGCAAGTTCTCCTTCTCTGTCAGACTGGTTAAACCATGCAATGCCCTCCCTGAAGACGTTGTGATGTCACCATCGCTGGAAAGCTTTAAAAGGAACCTTGACCGTTTTATGTTCCGCACCGAGCCTGAGCGATGAGGAAATTATCTTAACCCTCGAGAGTCGTGCACCACTTGTCATATTTTATGACCGCCTTTTGTACCTTTGCAACCCACATGGTTTCTCTGTATACCGCACTTAATTTTACGTTACAAATAGGGTACTCAAAGGCCCATGCCTATTTCCCTCAATAAATTGAATTGAATTGAATTGAATCTCTAAAGTGTTTAAAGGCAGCTGAACGCGCGACACAGGTCTTATTTGCGCTCAGACGTGGCATTTGTTCGATTTAACTTGTAATATGCCGTCCAGGCCTGGCGTCCGTGGTTTAAGGAGGATACGCTACAGCTGGAAGGAGTGCAGGCGAGGGCTACGAAGATGGTCAATAATCTTAGTCATCTGCCTTATGAAGCCAGACTGGCTGAACTTGATTTTTTTCCTCTAAATTACAGGCAACTACGCGGTGACCTCATACAAACCTACCGGATTGTCAGAGACCGCGAGTGTACCCTAGATTTTGCTGACGTCTTTGAATTGGCTGGGATGGAAAATCTGTCATCCATTAAACTGTAGAGGAATTTGGTTCACATGCACCTCCGTCGGAACGCCTTTTCGCAGAGGGTCGTTTGAGCATGGAACGGACTCCCCGACAAGGTGGTCAATTCAGAAACTGTTGCCACATTTAAATGCAAACTAGATACTCATTTGCTGAGAATCTATTGTATATACAATGAAAATTATGTCAATAGCGTCAGCTTGCGCCAAGCCAAAACATAACGATGACCATATATTTACATTTGTCTGAGTTATTATTGTTAACATTTATTCTATTGACAGTTTAATATGTGAATAGGGAGCTCAAGGTCAAAAGCCTAATCTCCTCAATAAAGTGACTTAAAGTGAGTCATAATAGGTGGCGTGAGTTAAACGTGACTTATATCTCCTTCAATTGTACGCAAAAATGTAACTAACGCATGGCCAGCTCATCCACATTCTCAAAGTTTATAGAAAAGGGAAGGCTCTGCTAACAACCGATTCAAATCCTTGACCAAGGTTTCTCAGAATCATTTTGGAAAACAAAGCACAAGCATAGCTCCTGCTACAGAGAAAGTCAACCCTACGGAGTCTGCATTCTGAATTTTTTTCAGCCGCAATACGGGCTAAGAGAGCGGATGACAACGGGACAATTAATTATAGAACTGGAAAGATAAAAGACCAATGGCGAGGTACATCTCCAAATCAGGGACGGACACATAGTTCACGGGAAAAGTGCATTTTTTTGGCCGAAGGCAGTCACTCTGACAAGCTAACTGTCTCGTCTCAGAAACCAAAAACGTGCCTCCTTAAACTGTTCATTTTAAATGCAAGATCTCTGCTTTAATGGATGCCTTCGCTCCAGAATCCGGTTTACGTCCATATTTCAGACATTGTAATAGTTACCAAGCGAGATGTTTACCTCTGAAAGCATTATTGATTTTAAAAGAAGGCTTGATTGCATTATATTTGACAAAAGACGACTGTCACAGCATGATTTCTTAAAACCAGCCTTTTAAAATCTTTCGGGCTCTACTTTTCTTCCACAATGTTTCGCCTATGGCTGTGAAAACACATTTGAAGTTATCTTATGCTTTGACTCAAACATTTTAAAATGTGCAACATTTTATATTGACTGTACACATGCAATGATAACTTAACATTAATAGGGTCATCAAGGGCAATGCCTGTAACCCTTCAAAATATACATATATATAAACAGAGACATGGTCAACAGTCTGCGTAGCCAACTTTGAACTCTGTAGTCTAGACTACGCCAACATTCGGAATGATCGACACGAGGGCCGTGCGGAGGAAGCTGAATCTATGTTAAGCAACCACTTACATTTCTGCCATTGTACTTTTGACGGTTTACCGCGTTAAAAGAGAGCTTTTGTCTCCGTGTTGTTCTAGAGGACAACTAGTCTTTACTCGTTGGTTGCGTGTATTGTAAACCCAACGCCAGCGAGGATTACGATCTCCGTCTCCCGCCGACATTTCACGCCGCAGCTGCCTTAAATTTGAAGTACTGCTTGATTGCTGATGACTTCAATCTTCTTGAAGTTTAAGCGTTTCCACCTTCTCATCCAGCAAAGTCGAAGGCTTACTGGAGGTCATAGATATCGGCATTTTGTACCAGGTAGTTAATTTTCCCACCTGAGGATCAAAAATAATTGAGCTTATTTTCTGAAGAGGTTGGCAGCCATTGTCACTGTCACCTTTAGTCTCACTTACGAGTTCTGACCATGCCATAAATTTTTTTTCTAAACTAGAACTAGAGACTGATGAAACGTTTACCAAAAAATAAAGTTCTTCCCGTGATTTCCGATAAGCAAATATGGGGGTTTACTGACACATCTTAATTCCAACGATTAGTCTGATTTCTTCCTATCTTTGGATGTAAATGTTTGTACTGATACACTGTACCAAGTTATAGGTTCACTCGTTTCTCGTTTTGTTCCCCATAAGAAAATAGTTAATGTCAAGGATGAAGTCTACCTCCCTTAATCCTTCCTCCGTAGACTGCGTAGACTTCCCCGTCGTTGTCATCTACAAAACGAAACTTCCATCCTGCCCTTGACGCAAGTAATATTTGAGCTGGCTAAGTGGCTGCCTGAAAAAAACAACTAGCCAATGAGATCAACTTTTCCGAAAACCCTTCGTGAAATGTTGCGAAACTCTTTTCGCGCACAGTAAAACCGCAGGGAAAACGCTGCATCACATACTTCCAGATACCTTCGGAAACCCCATAGCTGATGCTAATTTTACGGTCGATAGTTTCAATGCTTTCTTGTCCAGACCTTTTAGTGAACATTCGATCGCTTCCTTTCCGACCATCCGGCTATGGATCAGTACCGTCCTCAAAATCATAATTTTACCCTCCTTGACGTGACCGTAGCCATTTGGCGTTTTCGTCAATCTTACAGTCCTGGACCAGATGGCGTCCCGGTCAGCGTTCTTAAGCCTGATGCAAATGATCTATTTCCGTCCTTTCTGTATAAGATATTTAATCTTGCTCTTGAAAGCGGAATCTTCCCTAGTCTATGGGAGGAATCGTACATTATCCTTATACCCAAACACGGCCTATCTACGTCATTCGACGATCTTAGGCCAATAAATCCACTTTCCACAGCCTCAAAGATCATGGAGACCTCGATCAACGACAAACTGATGCATAAGGATGGGTTCCTCGAAAAAAAAGATATTGGGACACCGGCCAGCTCTGTTTCTTTGAACATGTGCTACAATCTACCGACAACGGTTTTGCAATTGAAACGGTTTATTTTGAGTTTACTATGGCTTTGGATCATATTGACAAATATCTTCTGGTAAAACTTACCGCTTTCGGCATAGGTAACAAGCTTCTGAACTTATTTTCTCCTATTTGAATGCACGCACACTACGGGTTAAGATTTACAATGTTATATCCAACCCAAAACATATAAGGAGTGTATTTATTCAGGATAGGGTTCTCGGTCTGCTTTTATTTTGCCATTAGTAGATTCTTTATGTACGCTCAAGATTTAAAAGCTGCCTATCGATATAAACCAGCCAATCACAACATTGTGCTTGATCTCTTTAAAATAGGATCTTCAGACCTTCACTTCGTGGTTTCGCACATGGTGCCATTCTCTTTCATGGCAAAAATGCTATGTTGTGTGTAGTGGCAACAATCATCAGCCACAGATGGTCACGAACTAAATGTGCCCAGAGTTAAAAAGGGTCTACGCATATCATATTCTAGTGGTCTTAATCTACCAGAGAACTGCACCTTGATTTTCTCGAAAGCATGCCAAACTGCTGGGTTTATTCTCTGAAATTTTAAAACAGTCAATATTAGAGCCAGCCTCTATAAAATTTATGTCAGGCGTAGTCCGGAATGCTGCCCGTTTCTATTAAGCCTTCTGTGCGCAAGTAAACGGAAGAATAAAGAATCGTTCCAACATTTCTTTAGTTAAAGAGTCTCCTATTCCGAACACCCTAACCTGTCCTACCAAAAACGCTGTGAACTTACTGATCTCAACCTGTTGTGGGTTCGCTGGTTACAGAAGGGACTATTTTACTGTTTCAAATTTTTAGCAGTCGTAACCTTAGCTCACATAATACTCTGAGGCAACTCAACTTTTTCGGTGCACCAGTTATCGAGATGTATTTTTATTTCTTCAGCTGGCACACAGTTATATACCACCAGTTTTTCAGTAAACGTCATAACAATCTGAGGTAAGCTACCCAGATGTATCAAAATTCAGCAAAGCTATCGTTTGTTTAAGAGAGCTGTCACTTGTTTTCTACATTCAGGACACCTCTCACGAATTTTGGGTGCTGACTCGGTGGAATCTCTCTTCCATTATGCTGGCGTCCATGGACTCTGAACCATGTGTCAGGCTTCCTTCTGAGGGAAATATTGCTGACTCTGTAGTCCGTAATGGGCTAATTCCTCAGTGGAAAGCGAGCAACCGTTCGCAGAAACACCTTTACCTGGTGCAGAATAGAAGATCTATAATTTTGAACGGAGAACGACTACACCGGCACCTGTGTCAACCCTTACCTGTCCCAAATTTTAATCATTTACTGAGAGGCAGTTTTTTCACCTGAAAAATACTTACAGGAACAATCAGGAGTTTCTTCCCTGCCAACTCGATCCTCTGCTTTATATCTCTTTTGGCCTTGCCTGTAAACTTGCAATAAATAAATAAACCAAATAAATAAATAAGTAAAATGAATAAACTATTCATTGCAATGAACATTTTTAAAATGCAATCTGCAATTGTTTTTTAAACCGTGTTCTGTATATTTTGGTGAACCTTAGGATGCCTGTACGTGTTGGGTCAAATGTCATTACAACAAAATTATTTAAGGCATTTTAGTTGTATGCTTTGTATTTTGCGGTAAGAGTATCTTTTATCCCGTTTCAAGTTTTGAGACAAATTACAAATGCGTCATCATTCGAATGCCTTTTTGAGCGTTGAAGAGAGGTCACCTCCAGAATTGTTTCTGACGCATCATTTCACCCTTCTATTACCTGTTGTGTAAAAAACCAATCTGATTACCTAGTTTACGAATATGCATATTTAGTTTCATTTAGCATTCATGAAGTTCAGAAGATAGTTGCCAGTAAGCATAGGATTAAAATACAGTTATCGTTCGAGGCTTAGAGCTGTCTTATAAACCGAGATAAGATCGTCCCCTTTTGTAAATTTAATATTTGCGGAATATATAAACGCACAGCTGTCCTCATGGATAGACTCTGCCGTAGAAACTTAAATATATGTATCCCATGACGCTGCACTTTATTGTGTTCTTTGCAAGTCGTGGCCTCCACGTCCGTATGCCATTTTATAAGTGAAAGCGAATGATATCCCCATAGACTTTCAAAGAGAAGTCCTTATCAAACGCCTTTTTTGCATGCAATATTTCCATGACAATTTTAACGATCTTGCGGAATAGACAAAATTATTCTAAATAACTTTGTATCGAACTGCCAAACCGGCAACCGAGATGGATGCAGATGAACAATGGTGCACATACATATGTTCAAATCAAGTAACCTTCTCTAATATCAGGGCTTTCGATGGCGGAAATTATTTAGAGAACATCTGGTTGTATGAGTAGAAAGGTTTTAGTTAAGGTACTGAGACGTTTAGATACCCAAGACCTGACGTTCCGAGGAACACCATTAGTTGAGTTCACACAGTTTGACCGATCTTTGTCGAACAGCTTTGGTATTTCGAATCGCACTCTATTTCTCTAGAAAAAAACATCACTTTTTAGTCGATAATTATCTGTTCAAAGGTCATACCTATTTCCATCTCAATAAATTGAACTGTACAAACCTGTATATGTCTGGAGTTCTTATCCCTATGCATGGCATTCTCATGTTTCCAATTCAGCCCTCATGCCGACTCCCTTTGTTGCCTTTTCATTGCATCTAAGTCTTGCGTTCCTATCGTACGCCTCAGTTCTTGATTTGACACTTTATATCTGCCTGCATTCTCCTCCTCGTTCTCCACCACAAAAGAGGTTGTAAACTTTTCATTGTCCATAGCTAGGGCCGAATCCCTCCAAGTGAAGCCTGCCAAATCGCCTGGGCCGGATAGAATTCCTGCACTAACACTTCGAGAACTTGGTATTAAATTGTATGAACTACTTTCTATCATCTTCCATAAGACTGTTAAAGAAGGCGAGCTCCCAATCAACGGAAGTGGGCATTCTTCACCCCGATCTATAAGGGAGGTGCACTAGGTGACTGCGAAAATTACCGTTCTGTCCGTTATCTTTGCATCACGTATAAAATAACACAGCGTATTATCGAAAGATATTTAATATTATATCAGCGAAAAAACCAAATTTTATGTGATGTTCAACACGGCTATCGTCCAGGGTGCTCTTGCCTCGAATGCTCTTAACTCGCACGAGACACGGACAAATGCCACAGATAAGAGTTACCCAGAAGATTTAATATTTTTGACTTATAGAAGGTCTCTGATAGCGCACCATTAAGGCTTTATTTACAAAAGATGTGAGGCGAAGGAGTTCAAGGTAGGATGTTTAAATGAATCAGGAGTTGCTTGTCCTACAGAGTGCAGTTAGTCGTTATTGGTAATTCTATCTCGAAATAGACAATCGTTGAAAGTGTGGCCCTACTGGGTTCTGTTTTAGGCCCACTCCTTTTCATAATTTATGTAAATGTTTGCACTAAGAATTAAATTGTGATGCTATTATGTTCGCAGATGACATAAAAGTATGGAGCTAACTCCACTGTGCTGCTGATGCAAAAAATTAACAACCGAAAATTAACAAATTGTGCGTTTTGTCAAAAAGATGGTTTTTAAAGTTTAATGCATCCAAATGCGTGCTCCTTCACCTAAACGGCGGCCGAAATGTCACGTCCAAACATCACAACAATATGACGGGATGGCATTAATGCCATCC